>CM053026.1:148126915-148181012 GCA_028564925.1 Lithobates sylvaticus
TTTTTCCGAACTCAACCACATGAACAGAGATTCCTTGCTCCTCGGGCCTGGACTGATGCACTCACTTTATCATTTCATTTGGATGCTGACAAGACATTATTGGTCTTTTTTTTTGCTTATGTTTTTCTTTTTCCTTTCCACCTTTCTTTATTCCCATGCCTTCACTCCATCCCTTCCCCTCCCTGAGAACAGAGGCCACCTATTAGTTCATATATTGTTCCATCTAACCATTAACCATGGTTTACTATTAATGTTCAAGTGGGGTTGATTTACTAAAACTGGAGCCTGTATGTACAATGCCTGTGGCAGCTAAATTTTAAGTTTTCTTAAAGAATTAAGAGGTTTAGGGCTTGTTTCCTATTAGTCCTGTATGGATCAACAATGTCAACCATTGATTTTTTATTTTCAGAGTCTAACACAAAAGTAAAACATTCTTTTCACATTTTGGGTACCAGAGATACACAAGATCTATAAACAAGGTTCAAAGTTCAGTCTTAATCAGACAGATTATATATATATATATACAGTGGTGTGAAAAAGTGTTTGCCCCCTTCCTCATTTCCTGTTCCTTTGCATGTTTGTCACACTTAAGTGTTTTGGAACATCAAACCAATTTAAACAATAGTCAAGGACAACACAAGTAAACACAAAATGCAATTTGTAAATGAAGGTGTTTATTATTAAAGGTGAAAAAAAATCCAAACCATCATGGCCCTGTGTGAAAAAGTGATTGCCCCCCTTGTTAAAACATACTATAACTGTGGTTGTCCACACCTGAGTTCAATTTCTCTAGCCACACCCAGGCCTGATTATTGCCACACCTGTTCACAATCAAGGCATCACTTAAATAGGAGCTGCTTGACACAGTAAGGTCCACCAGAAGATCCTTAAAAGCTACACATCATGCCGAGACCCAAAAAATTCAGGAACAATTGAGAAAGAAAGTAATTGAGATCTATCAGTCTGGAAAGGGTTATAAAGCCATTTCCAAAGCTTTGGGAATCCAGTGAACCACAGTGAGAGCCATTATCCACAAATGGCGAAGACATGGGACAGTGGTGAACCTTCCCAGGAGTGGCCGGCCGCCCAAAATTACCCCAAGAGCGCAGCGAAGACTCATCCAAGAGGTCACAAAAGACCCCACAACAACGTCCAAGGAACTGCAGGCTTCACTTGCCTCAGTTAAGGTCAGCGTTCATGCCTCCACCATCAGGAAAAGACTGGGCAAAAATGGCCTGCATGGCAGAGTTCCAAGGAGAAAACCACTGCTGAGCAAAAAGAACATCAAAGCTCGTCTCAATTTCTCCACAACACATCTTGATGATCCCCAAGACTTTTGGGACAACATTCTGTGGACCGATGAGACAAAAGTGGAACTCTTTGGAAGGTGTGTGTCCAAGTATATCTGGCGTAGAAGGAACACTGCATTTCAGAAAAAGAACATTATACCAACAGTAAAATATGGTGGTGGTAGTGTGATGGTCTGGGGCTGTTTTGCTGCTTCAGGACCTGGAAGACTTGCCGTGATAAAAGGAACTATGAATTCTGCTGTCTACCAAGAGATCCTGAAGGAGAATGTCCGACCATCTGTTCGTGTACTCAAGCTGAAACGAACTTGGGTTCTGCAGCAGGACAATGATCCTAAACACACCAGCAAGTCCACCACCGAATGGCTGAAGAAAAACAAAATGAAGACTTTGGAGTGGCCTAGCCAAAGTCCTGACCTGAATCCTATTGAGATGTTGTGGTATGACCTTAAAAAGGCCGTTCATGCTCGAAAACCGTCTAATGTAACTGAATTAGGACAATTCTGCAAAGATGAGTGGACCAAAATTCCTCCAGGACTCTGTAAAAGCCTCATTGCACGTTATCGCAAACGCTTGGTTGCAGTTGTTGCTGCTAAGGGTGGCCCAACCAGTTATTAGGTTAAGGGGGCAATCACTTTTTCACACAGGGCCATGATGGTTTGGATTTTTTTTCACCTTTAATAATAAACACCTTCATTTACAAATTGCATTTTGTGTTTACTTGTGTTGTCCTTGACTATTGTTTAAATTGGTTTGATGTTCCGAAACACTTAAGTGTGACAAACATGCAAAGGAACAGGAAATGAGGAAGGGGGCAAACACTTTTTCACACCACTGTATTTATATATATATATATATATATATATATATATATATATATATATATATATATATATATATATATATATATATATATATATAATCTGTCTGATTATTATTATTTGTGGGTATCTGTTGTGATTTGGTTGGTTGTGCACTGTATTATATTGGAGGTGGTTGTGTTTATATTGTTCACTTATCTTTAATAAATCACTATATTCTCACTTATAATGTTTGGTTTCCTCTGTTGCGATCCACGCAGTTCTGGTCTTACCTGATACCTGACACAGGCTTCAGGCTTTCACCCCGAAGTTGAATACAGTGTGGTACAATATTTGTATGCTATATTGCATTTATACTGATATGTCAGTTGTTGTAGTCAGTTAGGGATGCATGAAAAGTCTGATGGGGTGGAGTACAGAGTATTAGAGAGCATTAGAATAGTATTGGAAGTCATGGAATGCTATCAGCTAGATAACAGATAGGAACTTTGGGGGACCCCTACGGAAAGCATAAAGGGAGCAGAGATTGTATGTGACACTGAAGGTGCAGTGAGATCAGTAAGAGGAGAACCAGAAAACAACATAGTCTCAGAGGCCAAAAGAGTGGAGTTTTTTCAGGAGGTGTGTGTGGCCAACTGTATCAAAAGCAGCAGAAAAGTCTAATAATACAAGCTGAGTAGTGTCCATTGTTTTAAGCACAGAAAGTTACTTGTAGGTTTTAGGAGGGCAGATTCTGCAGAGTATTGTGGGCAAAAGCCATACTAAAGGGGGTGAAGAAGGAGCTTGTAGGTAAATGGAATCAAGGCAATGGGTCTTAGGTTGTTCACACTGGTGGAGATCAGTGGTTCCTTTGGAAGGCTGGGGAATATGCCAGTGGGAGAGAAGAGATTGAAAATGTGAGTTAGAGAGTGTAGAATAAAGTAAAAGGGTGACCAAAGCAGTTGTAAGAGAAGAGGGTCCAGGGGACAGAAGTCTTCCCTTCCACCACTTTGAGTCTTTTCCTCACTACTATGTCAAATAAAGGAAATAAGGTCTTTCCCAAAGCAACAATTCAGCCCATTGAAATAATGATGTTCAATAACTTATGGGGGGTCCTGCTGCTACAGGCAATAGGACAATATCTCTAAATCCATTCTTATTGAGATTTTGGCATGTCTATGGTCAGCATTACTAACAAGCAAATAACATCTCACACATTGCTCTACATAGGCAACAAGATTGCAGTAATTATTTGAAAAGTATAGTAATCAATAGTTCCTACATTTAGGGTTAATAGTAACAGGTTTTTTTTTTTGGTCAAACACTTCATTTTCTATTCAAACCTACGCAGTTGCACTGAAATAGAAATTTGACCAAAAAAAGCTGTGTTTAACCTGTAGTTCAAATGCCACTTGCTGCAATGCAAAGCTAGTCAAATGCAGCCTCTAAACTATCATTTGTACTATTTCTTAAAAGTCAGTGGGTTTTGCTAACCTGTATTTGACATGAGCTCCATGAGTCTATACTGTATTTATATGAGTTAATAGTTTGCTTGCTATGAGTTAATACTCTTAATTCCTTCATTACATGTTTTGCTTATTTAGGGGTTATATATGATTTCTATATGCAGTTGTAAAATGTTTCTTTTGCAATGGTATCAAGAGGTTAAACCACAGAAATTCAGACGGGTCTAACTTTCCTTTATATGGACAGATTGAGGTGCCTGATGACAGTTAAATCATACCTATCCAGCATATCCAACTGCCCACTTAATATATTAAATCACCATGATTAGTATTCCTGCAATTTAAAAAAAATAATTTGGATATCTAGATTTTTCTTTGTCACTTTTATCATGATTTAATCTGTTCTCAGTTTAGATACTCTGAAGCATTGGTAAGGATGGGCCCGGTGCTCGATGCGAACCCACGTTCGCATCGAGCACCGGGCGTTCGCTCGCTCTGCGAGCCCAGAACTATTTTGGCCGCTCGCATCACGTTCGTGTGATGCGAGCGGCCCCGCAATGCATTGCGGCCGGCGCGGCCGACGCAGTGCATTGCTGGCTGATGATTGGCCAAGCATGCACTGTGACCCCGCATGCTTGGCCAATCACAGCCCCGGAAAATCGAAGAGCCATAATTGGCTACAGGCAGGACGCCTGTAGCCAATTACAGCTCAGGGGCTGTAGTACACGCCCCCCCCCTATAAAACGCCGCCACGCCGTCTGCGCCGGTCACATGCTGTTCCGGCGCAGATTGAGCAGGCAGATTCTGTGACACTCTGCTGCATTGAGATAGTTAGATAGATTCACTTACAGAGATTGAGTTAGATAGATTCAGTTACAAAGATTGATTGACAAAGAGGGGCTTGTAGTGTGCTCGTGGCAGGCAGGCAGAGCTCCTATATTTTGTTACCAGAAGCACCTATAGGACTTGTAGTGTGTTCGTGGCAGGCAGGCAGAGCTCCTATATTTTGTTACCAGAAGCACCTATAGGACTTGTAGTGTGTTAGTGGCAGGCAGGCAGAGCTCCTATATTTTGTTACCAGAAGCACCTATAGGACTTGTAGTGTGTTCGTGGCAGGCAGGCAGAGCTCCTATATTTTGTTACCAGAAGCACCTATAGGACTTGTAGTGTGTTAGTGGCAGGCAGGCAGAGCTCCTATATTTTGTTACCAGAAGCACCTATAGGACTTGTAGTGTGTTCGTGGCAGGCAGGCAGAGCTCCTATATTTTGTTACCAGAAGCACCTATAGGACTTGTAGTGTGTTAGTGGCAGGCAGGCAGAGCTCCTATATTTTGTTACCAGAAGCACCTATAGGACTTGTAGTGTGTTCGTGGCAGGCAGGCAGAGCTCCTATATTTTGTTACCAGAAGCACCTATAGGACTTGTAGTGTGTTAGTGGCAGGCAGGCAGAGCTCCTATATTTTGTTACCAGAAGCACCTATAGGACTTGTAGTGTGTTCGTGGCAGGCAGGCAGAGCTCCTATATTTTGTTACCAGAAGCACCTATAGGACTTGTAGTGTGTTAGTGGCAGGCAGGCAGAGCTCCTATATTTTGTTACCAGAAGCACCTATAGGACTTGTAGTGTGTTAGTGGCAGGCAGGCAGAGCTCCTATATTTTGTTACCAGAAGCACCTATAGGACTTGTAGTGTGTTAGTGGCAGGCAGGCAGAGCTCCTATATTTTGTTACCAGAAGCACCTATAGGACTTGAAGTGTGTTCGTGGCAGGCAGGCAGAGCTCCTATATTTTGTTCCCAGAAGCACCTATAGGACTTGAAGTGTGTTAGTCCCATTACACACACAGAGCTATATTTTCTTCCCAGAAGCACCTATAGGACTTGAAGTGTGTTAGTCCCATTACACACAAAGAGCTATATTTTGTTCCCAGAAGCACCTATAGGACTTGAAGTGTGTTAGTCCCATTACACACACAGAGCTATATTTTGTTCCCAGAAGCACCTATAGGACTTGAAGTGTGTTAGTCCCATTACACACAAAGAGCTATACTTTGTTCCCAGAAGCACCTATAGGACTTGAAGTGTGTTAGTCCCATTACACACACAGAGCTATATTTTGTTCCCAGAAGCACCTATAGGACTTGAAGTGTGTTAGTCCCATTACACACACAGAGCTATATTTTGTTCCCAGAAGCACCTATAGGACTTGAAGTGTGTTAGTCCCATTACACACACAGAGCTATATTTTGTTCCCAGAAGCACCTATAGGACTTGAAGTGTGTTAGTCCCATTACACACAAAGAGCTATACTTTGTTCCCAGAAGCACCTATAGGACTTGAAGTGTGTTAGTCCCATTACACACACAGAGCTATATTTTGTTCCCAGAAGCACCTATAGGACTTGAAGTGTGTTAGTCCCATTACACACAAAGAGCTATATTTTGTTCCCAGAAGCACCTATAGGACTTGAAGTGTGTTAGTCCCATTACACACACAGAGCTATATTTTGTTCCCAGAAGCACCTATAGGACTTGAAGTGTGTTAGTCCCATTACACACAAAGAGCTATACTTTGTTCCCAGAAGCACCTATAGGACTTGAAGTGTGTTAGTCCCATTACACACACAGAGCTATATTTTGTTCCCAGAAGCACCTATAGGACTTGAAGTGTGTTAGTCCCATTACACACAAAGAGCTATACTTTGTTCCCAGAAGCACCTATAGGACTTGAAGTGTGTTAGTCCCATTACACACACAGAGCTATATTTTGTTCCCAGAAGCACCTATAGGACTTGAAGTGTGTTAGTCCCATTACACACACAGAGCTATATTTTGTTCCCAGAAGCACCTATAGGACTTGAAGTGTGTTAGTCCCATTACACACAAAGAGCTATACTTTGTTCCCAGAAGCACCTATAGGACTTGAAGTGTGTTAGTCCCATTACACACACAGAGCTATATTTTGTTCCCAGAAGCACCTATAGGACTTGAAGTGTGTTAGTCCCATTACACACAAAGAGCTATATTTTGTTCCCAGAAGCACCTATAGGACTTGAAGTGTGTTAGTCCCATTACACACACAGAGCTATATTTTGTTCCCAGAAGCACCTATAGGACTTGAAGTGTGTTAGTCCCATTACACACAAAGAGCTATACTTTGTTCCCAGAAGCACCTATAGGACTTGAAGTGTGTTAGTCCCATTACACACACAGAGCTATATTTTGTTCCCAGAAGCACCTATAGGACTTGAAGTGTGTTAGTCCCATTACACACAAAGAGCTATACTTTGTTCCCAGAAGCACCTATAGGACTTGAAGTGTGTTAGTCCCATTACACACACAGAGCTATATTTTGTTCCCAGAAGCACCTATAGGACTTGAAGTGTGTTAGTCCCATTACACACACAGAGCTATATTTTGTTCCCAGAAGCACCTATAGGACTTGAAGTGTGTTAGTCCCATTACACACACAGAGCTATATTTTGTTCCCAGAAGCACCTATAGGACTTGAAGTGTGTTAGTCCCATTACACACAAAGAGCTATACTTTGTTCCCAGAAGCACCTATAGGACTTGAAGTGTGTTAGTCCCATTACACACACAGAGCTATATTTTGTTCCCAGAAGCACCTATAGGACTTGAAGTGTGTTAGTCCCATTACACACAAAGAGCTATACTTTGTTCCCAGAAGCACCTATAGGACTTGAAGTGTGTTAGTCCCATTACACACAAAGAGCTATATTTTGTTCCCAGAAGCACCTATAGGACTTGAAGTGTGTTAGTCCCATTACACACACAGAGCTATATTTTGTTCCCAGAAGCACCTATAGGACTTGAAGTGTGTTAGTCCCATTACACACAAAGAGCTATACTTTGTTCCCAGAAGCACCTATAGGACTTGAAGTGTGTTAGTCCCATTACACACAAAGAGCTATATTTTGTTCCCAGAAGCACCTATAGGACTTGAAGTGTGTTAGTCCCATTACACACACAGAGCTATATTTTGTTCCCAGAAGCACCTATAGGACTTGAAGTGTGTTAGTCCCATCACACAGAGCTCCTCTATTTTCTTTGCATAAGCACCCACAGGACTTCTAGTGTGTTAGTGGCACCACACAGAGCTCCTCTATTTTCTTTGCAGAAGCACCCATAGGACTTCTAGTGTGTTAGTGGCATCACACAGAGCTCCTATATATTCTTTGCATAAGCACCCACAGGACTTCTAGTGTGTTAGTGGCACCACACAGAGCTCCTCTATTTTCTTTGCAGAAGCACCCACAGGACTTCTAGTGTGTTAGTGGCATCACACAGAGCTCCTCTATTTTCTTTGCAGAAGCACCCATAGGACTTCTAGTGTGTTAGTGGCATCACACAGAGCTCCTATATATTCTTTGCATAAGCACCCACAGGACTTCTAGTGTGTTAGTGGCACCACACAGAGCTCCTCTATTTTCTTTGCAGAAGCACCCACAGGACTTCTAGTGTGTTAGTGGCATCACACAGAGCTCCTCTATTTTCTTTGCAGAAGCACCCATAGGACTTCTAGTGTGTTAGTGGCATCACACAGAGCTCCTCTATTTTCTTTGCAGAAGCACCCACAGGACTTCTAGTGTGTTAGTGGCATCACACAGAGCTCCTCTATTTTCTTTGCATAAGCACCCACAGGACTTCTAGTGTGTTAGTGGCATCACACAGAGCTCCTCTATTTTCTTTGCATAAGCACCCACAGGACTTCTAGTGTGTTAGTGGCATCACACAGAGCTCCTCTATTTTCTTTGCAGAAGCACCCACAGGACTTCTAGTGTGTTAGTGGCATCACACAGAGCTCCTCTATTTTCTTTGCATAAGCACCCACAGGACTTCTAGTGTGTTAGTGGCATCACACAGAGCTCCTCTATTTTCTTTGCAGAGGCACCCATAGGAATTCTAGTGTGTTAGTGGCATCACACAGAGCTCCTATATATTCTTCTCAGCAGCACCCACAGGACTTCTAGTGTGTTAGTGGCATCACACAGAGCTCCTCTATTTTCTTTGCAGAAGCACCCATAGGACTTCTAGTGTGTTAGTGGCATCACACAGAGCTCCTCTATTTTCTTTGCAGAAGCACCCACAGGACTTCTAGTGTGTTAGTGGCATCACACAGAGCTCCTCTATTTTCTTTGCATAAGCACCCACAGGACTTCTAGTGTGTTAGTGGCATCACACAGAGCTCCTCTATTTTCTTTGCATAAGCACCCACAGGACTTCTAGTGTGTTAGTGGCATCACACAGAGCTCCTCTATTTTCTTTGCAGAAGCACCCACAGGACTTCTAGTGTGTTAGTGGCATCACACAGAGCTCCTCTATTTTCTTTGCATAAGCACCCACAGGACTTCTAGTGTGTTAGTGGCATCACACAGAGCTCCTCTATTTTCTTTGCAGAGGCACCCATAGGAATTCTAGTGTGTTAGTGGCATCACACAGAGCTCCTCTATTTTCTTTGCAGAAGCACCCACAGGACTTCTAGTGTGTTAGTGGCATCACACAGAGCTCCTCTATTTTCTTTGCATAAGCACCCACAGGACTTCTTGTGTTAGTGGCATCACACAGAGCTCCTCTATTTTCTTTGCAGAGGCACCCATAGGAATTCTAGTGTGTTAGTGGCATCACACAGAGCTCCTATATATTCTTCTCAGCAGCACCCACAGGACTTCTAGTGTGTTAGTGGCATCACACAGAGCTCCTCTATTTTCTTTGCAGAAGCACCCATAGGACTTCTAGTGTGTTAGTGGCATCACACAGAGCTCCTATATTTTCTTCTCAGCAGCACCCACAGGACTACCGACTACAATGGCTGGAAGACCGCCAAGGGGAGGCAGAGCGTGCAGAGCCAAGAACACAGGGCAGGCAGGCTCTGTTTCTAGTGGACGTGGCCGTGGACGTGGACGTGGTCGTGCATCGTCATCAGCACGTGGCCATGGGACACGCGCGTCTTTGTTTTCGGCAGCTGGACATGTGGAGCCGCATCATGCTGAAGGCTTGGTAGAATGGATGACCAAGCCCTCCTCATCCTCCTCATCCTCTCTCACCCAGGCTCAGGGTACTGACAGAGCATCATCAGCCACCCCTTCCCTAGACCCACCATGTCCTCCTGAGGAGTCCCCCGAACTCTTTGAGCACAGTGTTGGGTACATGCTCCAGGAGGATGCCCAACGATTCGAAGGCTCGGATGACGATACCCAGCTTGAGGAATCTGGCAGTACAGTTCCACCAGCTGCAGCTTACTGCCAGGTTTGCTCTAGTGGTGAAGAGGGAGGGGATGATGAGGTCACTGACTCCACGTGGGTGCCTCAAGGGAGAGAGGATGAGGAGGAGGACGAGGAGGAGGAGGATGCGGCGTCACATGTCCAACGAGGCAGGATGCCCCCTGGAGGCCAGGTAGAGGCCAGCACAGCAACTGTACAACACCGCAGAGCTCCGCCTGTGCAGGGCGCTGCCTCTGCACGTTATCAGAAAAGTTCTTTGGTGTGGGCCTTTTTTGAGACGAGTGCAGCAGATCGCACCACTGCTATTTGCAATATTTGTCTCAAGCGTATCTCGCGTGGCCAAAACATCAGCCGCTTGGGCACCACAAGCATGACCAGACATATGGCGACCTGCCATGCAGCTCGTTGGCAGGCACACATAAAAGACCCACACCAAAGAACTAAGCGGACCTCTCCTTGCTCCTCCTCAGCTGGGATCTCCATCCCCACTACACCTTCAGTCCTCTCTGAAAGCTGCTCTGAGAGGACTGAAGGTGTAGAATTCGGTGTGTCACAACCAAGTACTTGCAGTACACCGACGTCCGAATGCAGCAGGCAAATTTCCCTGCCCCAGCTGCTGGACCGTAGAAAGAAGTACACTCCCAGCCATCCACATGCCCAGCGGTTGAATGCTAGCCTTGCTAAATTGCTAGCACTTCAACTGCTGCCTTTTCAGTTGGTAGACTCGGCCCCCTTCCGTGAGTTTGTTCAATGTGCGGTTCCTCAGTGGCAGGTTCCCAAACGCCACTTTTTCTCGCGGAAGGCGATTCCGTCTCTCTACCGGCATGTGGAGGGCAATGTCCATGCCTCGCTGGACAGGGCGGTCAGCGGTAAGGTGCATATTACCGCTGACTCATGGTCCAGCAGGCATGGACAGGGACGGTACCTTTCTTTCACGGCCCATTGGGTCACTCTATTGGCAGCTGGGAGGGATGCAGGACAAGGTGCAGTAGTGTTGGAGGTTGTTCCGCCACCACGCCTCCAAAACGCGACTACTGCTACTGGTTGTGACACACCTCTCTCCTCCACCCCCTCCTCTTCTTCTTCCTCCAGTGCTCTGTCCTTGGAACCAGCGGTGCTCCGTAGGCGTACAAGGGGCTACGCAAGTACGCAGGCAAAAAGATGCCATGCCGTGCTTGCGCTGGTGTGTTTGGGGGACAGGAGCCACACTGGGCCAGAGGTTCTGGCAGCTCTGCAGGGGCAGGCCGAGAGGTGGTTGACGCCACGTCAGCTTAAGCCAGGAATGGTCGTTTCTGACAATGGCACCAACCTCCTCTCCGCCCTGCGACAGGGGCAGCTCACCCATGTGCCCTGCATGGCTCACGTCCTCAACCTGGTGGTGCAGCGGTTCTTGGGCAGGTTCCCAGGCTTACAGGATGTCCTGAGGCAGGCCAGGAAAGTCTGTGTGCATTTCCGCCGATCTTATAATGCCAGTGCTCGGCTGACTGAGCTGCAAAAGGAGCTGAACCTGCCCAAGAACCGCCTAATATCTGACATGCCCACCAGGTGGAACTCAACGTTGGCCATGCTGCAGCGACTGCACACGCAGCAGAGGGCCATTAATGAGTACCTTTGCGACTACGGCACCAGGACAGGGTCAGGGGAGCTTGGTTTTTTTTCCCCACGTCAGTGGAGCATGATCAGGGATGCATGCACTGTCCTCTCACCATTTGAGGAGGCCACGAGGATGGTGAGCAGTGACAGTGCATGCATCAGTGACACTGTCCCTCTTGTCCACCTGTTGGAGCATACGCTGCGTGGGATCATGGACAGGGCACTTGAGGCAGAACAGAGGCAGGAAGAGGAGGACTTCCTTGCCTCTCAAGGCCCCCTTTATCCGGACAGTGTTCCTTCTGTCCCACCCATCACACAGGAAGAGGATGAGGAGGAGGAGGAGGAGGAGGAGGAGGAGGATTGTGTGAGCATGGAGGTGGAGCCTGGCACTCAGCATCAGCAGCAGCAGTCTTTTAGGGATGATGTACAGTCCCAACAAGCCAGTGGACTTGTACGTGGCTGGGAGGAGGTGGCTGGCGATCATGTCATCCTCAGTGACCCAGAAGACTCCGGACCGAATGCCTCAGCTAACCTACGCTGCATGGCCTCCCTGATCCTGCAAAGCCTGCGGAAGGATCCTCGTGTTCTTCGGATCAAGGAGAGGGACCATTACTGGCTGGCCACTCTCCTTGATCCGCGGTACAAGGGTAAGGTTGCGGACCTTATCTTGCCGTCGCAGAGGGAGCAGAGGATGAGACATCTCAGGGAGGCCTTGCAGAAAGGTCTGTGCAACGCGTTCCCAGAAACTGGGAGGCTACAAACTCCTGGTCCTGGGCGACGAGTTGCTGAGGCTTCGGTCAGTGGCAGAAGGAGCGGTGGGGAAGGTGGACGTCTGACCGATGCGTTCAGACAATTTTTTAGTCCGCAGCCCCAAGGTATGATCGGTTCCAGCAACCATCGCCAGCGTCTGATATACATGGTGCAGGAATACCTTGGGGCAAGGTCAGACTTGGACACCTTTCCCACCGAAAATCCTCTGGCTTACTGGGTCCTGAGGATGGATCACTGGCCAGAGCTTGCACAGTATGCAATTGAGCTACTGGCCTGTCCTGCCTCCAGCGTTCTTTCCGAACGCACATTCAGTGCTGCTGGAGGATTTGTGACTGATCATAGGGTGCGCCTGTCCACCGCCTCGGTTGATCGACTGACCTTCATCAAAATGAATCAGTCTTGGATCACCACCAGCTACCAGGCACCTGAGGCGGATATAACCGAATAATTTTTAATGTCACATCCCTTCAAGACTGCCTATGCTGATGCTGAGTGACTGTCCTCTTATGTTCACTGACTATCCTCTTCCTCCTCCTCAATGATCCATGCCACCACACCAGTGCCTAAGGCACAATTTTTCAGCCCCTGTTTAACAGGGGCGTGTACTTACAATTTTTAAAAAAAATGCTTCGCAACACGTGTGACTGCTGTGCTCCAAGTACAGTCTCTGTGAGGGCCGTGTTGCAGTGTTGTGGCACCAGCACCAGTGCCTAAGGCACAATTTTTCAGCCCCTGTTTAACAGGGGCGTGTACTTACAATTTTTAAAAAAAATGCTTCGCAACACGTGTGACTGCTGTGCTCCAAGTACAGTCTCTGTGAGGGCCGTGTTGCAGTGTTGTGGCACCAGCACCAGTGCCTAAGGCACAATTTTTCAGCCCCTGTTTAACAGGGGCGTGTACTTACAATTTTTTAAAAAAATGCTTCGCAACACGTGTGACTGCTGTGCTCCAAGTACAGTCTCTGTGAGGGCCGTGTTGCAGTGTTGTGGCACCAGTGCCTAAGGCACAATTTTTCAGCCCCTGTTTAACAGGGGCGTGTACTTACAATTTTTTAAAAAAATGCTTCGCAACACGTGTGACTGCTGTGCTCCAAGTACAGTCTCTGTGAGGGCCGTGTTGCAGTGTTGTGGCACCAGTGCCTAAGGCACAATTTTTCAGCCCCTGTTTAACAGGGGCGTGTACTTACAATTTTTTAAAAAAATGCTTCGCAACACGTGTGACTGCTGTGCTCCAAGTACAGTATCTGTGAGGGCCGGGTTGCAGTGTTGTGGCACCAGCACCAGTGCCTAAGGCACAATTTTTCAGCCCCTGTTTAACAGGGGCGTGTACTTACAATTTTTTAAAAAAAATGCTTCGCAACACGTGTGACTGCTGTGCTCCAAGTACAGTATCTGTGAGGGCCGGGTTGCAGTGTTGTGGCACCAGCACCAGTGCCTAAGGCACAATTTTTCAGCCCCTGTTTAACAGGGGCGTGTACTTACAATTTTTTTAAAAAAATGCTTCGCAACACGTGTGACTGCTGTGCTCCAAGTACAGTCTCTGTGAGGGGTTGCAGTGTTGTGGCACCAGCACCAGTGCCTAAGGCACAATTTTTCAGCCCCTGTTTAACAGGGGCGGGTAATTACAAATCTTGATCTAATAGTTCACAGCAGGGCCCATTCCTGCGCCCACCAAGAGTAACTATGAGGGCCTGCAGTCTTGTGGCAACACCGTCCACCACCACCGCCAAAGGCCCAATTTTTCTGCCCTGTTCATCAGGTGCTTGCAATTACAAATCTTGATCTAATAACTCACAGCAGGGCCCATTCCTGCGCCCACCAAGAGTAACTATGAGGGCCTACAGTCTTGTGGCAACACCGTCCACCACCACCGCCAAAGGCCCAATTTTTCTGCCCTGTTCAACAGGTGCTTGCAATTACAAATCTTGATCTATTAACTCACAGCAGGGCCCATTCCTGTGCCCACCAGTCTTGTGGCTACACCAACATCTAATAGGGCAAATTTCTGCAGAGTATATACGCCAGGCCCCTACTTTCAAACATCCAACTTACAAACGACTCCTACTTGAAAATGGAAAGAGAAAACAGGAAGTGAGAGGAAATCTACCCCTAGGAAGGGAAATTCTATCCTGTTAGATTTAATTTGGGAAAAAGGTATCTCCTCTCTACTGATACTTTATCACCAATCCTTGTTTCAATTAAAACCCCACTTTTTCCAAAAACATTTGTCATTGGGACGGAAAGTGAGGTGACATGTTCTGAACAGATGTGCAAAGACAGCAAATGTTACAGGGGTGATAACCCCTCCCTATGTTCTCCAAAAAGCTTAAAAATAGATTTTTTTGGGATGGAGCTACACTTCATAATGTACCTGTTCAGATTCTACTTAAGATCAAACCTAAAGCCGCAAGTGGTTTTAAATGGCTTCTTTTTTTCCTTTACAAATGTCATTTTGTGCAAGGACAGTTCTAAACACGGGAAACACATGCCACTTCACAGGCATACTTTGGACACCCCCCAGGTACCATATTTAAAGGAAAATGTCACTTTTTTTTTTCACTTTATGCATCATTAAAATGACTGCTCCCGAAAAAACGTTAGTTTTTAAAAGTTCTTTTTTTGCATTGATATATGTCCCCTGGGGCAGGACCCGGGTCCCCAAACCTGTTTTATGACATTAACATGCATATTGGCCGTTGTAATTAGCACTTTTGATTTCGAACGTTCGCGTCCATTATAACGTATAGGGTTCGAAAATTCGCGCGAACTTTCGGTCCGTTCGAAGGTTCTGGTTCGAACCGAACCCGGGGGTGTTCGGCTCATCCCTAATGGAGAGCCCTCCAGGGGTATAATTATTCTCAAGATATTGTTTAAGTAATAATGCAGCCCACCAATGTCTCATTTCATCTATGACTAATGATTCTAATTTGTACAGAGATTTCTTTATATTATTTCCATCAATATTAGATGTATTTGTGGCATTAAAAGGCGCAGCAGTAATCTCTTGTTTTTTTCTAACAACAAAGGACTTTAAAAATAACATAAATGATGGTAGGAAAGGTGCAAATAGAGTAAGATGAAAAAAAAATCTAATTCTTAAATAATCAATAATATATGCAAGTAATGGCTATATAACAATATATAAACATCACAGCTAAAATGTGTAAAGAGAACAGATATTTGGTGTGCTATTGAAACATAAAAATGTGACAATTAAACCAAACAAGGCCTAGATTTTTTTAGAAAAAGCACATATACGGTACAGTATATTGTATGTGGATATTGACCAGCCCGTGTTTGTCTTTCCCCATTTCTTGCAGGTTTAAATTGATTTGAGTGGCTGCCACTGTTTGTTCAATTTAGTGCAGAAAACACATTGTGAGTCTTTAGTGGCCTTGAGCAAAGTTGGGCTTTTGGTATTCTTAAAGGAGCAGGAGGGGGCTGCCTCTTGTCAGTATAAGCATTGCTACGTATATACACTAAAAGAATTGGGACGCCTGCCATTACACATGCATGAACTTTAATGGCATCCCAGATTTAGTCTGTATGGTTCAATATTGAGTTGACCCACCCTATGCAGCTATAACAGCTTAAATTCTTTTGGGAAAACTGTCCAAAAGGTTTAGGAGTGTGTCTATCGGAATGTTTGACCATTTTTTCAGAAGTGCATTTGTGAAGTCAGGCACTAATGTTGGACGAGAAGGCCTGGCTCGGGTTCGGGTTGAGGTCAGCACAATACAGGCCAGTCAAGTTCATCCACCCCAAACTCACCCATCCATGTCTTTATGGACCTTGCTTTGTGCACTGGTGCGCAGTCATATTGGAACAGGAAGGGGCCATCCCCAACCTGTTTCCACAAAGTTGGGAGCATGAAATTGTCAAAAATTTCTTGATATGTTGATGCCTTAAAAGGTTCCCTTCACTGGAAATAAGGGGTCAAGCCCAACCCTGGAAAAAAAACCACACCATAATCCCTCCTCCACCAAATGATTTGGACCAGTGCACAAAGCAAGGTCCATAAAGACATGGATGAGCTAGTTTGGGGTGGAGGAGCTTGACTGGCCTGCACAGATTCCTGACCTCAACCCAATAGAAAACCTTTGGGATGAATTAGAGCAGAGACTGTGAGACAGGTCCAACATCAGTGCCTGACCTCACAAATGCACTTTTGGAAGAATGGTTAAACATTACCATAGACACACTCCTAAACCTTGTGGACAGCCTTTCCAGAAGAGTTAAAGCTGTTATAGCTGCAAAGGGTGGGTCAACTCCATATTGAACCCTACGGACTAAAACTGGGATCCCATTAAAATTCATGTGCATGTAAAGGCAGGAGTCCCAATACTTTTGTCAATATAGTGTATGTCCTGTCCCATAGTTGGGAGCTCAGACATTTTTTGTTAGCTAAGGACCATGCTTTCAGAGGTTTTTGGTGTTTGGCTCTCTACAGTAGGAGAAGGAAGCACAGCAGCAGCTCCAGGTTTCTTACACCTATCACATTTTAAAACTAGATCCCACTAGAACTGCTCATGTGTTCTTTTTTAACTTGTTGATTAGGGAGAGGCTATGGGTGTATTGATTAAGAAACAACAGAGTGCCTTAAAGTGGAAACACTTACTAACCCCATCCTCCACCATCTGCCCCAAATCCACAAATTGGGAGTCCTCATACAAGGGTGGACATAAATCATCAGCCAGTGGTAATGCGATTGCTGGGGTATATCAGGAATTCAGTGTTGTCACATATCAATGAAATATGGTGGGAACCAGGGATGATTTGGATTATGCTGGCACTATATTCATTCCATATTATTTAGCACTGAAGTCCCAATACTATTTGGAAAGATTTAGCATTTATACAAGGGAGCTTCAGGAAATGTAGTTGTTATCAGTAGAGTTCCTCATAACTAATTGTATCTGTTTAATAGAGATTAATATTTACAAAAGTTGAATTTTTTGCCTTTCCTGGCTAATTTATGTATGGGATGGTCGGGAAATTTTTTTTTTTTTCATTTGCATCAAGAAGAATCCTTTTAAAGGCCACATATGGTGGCATGGAAGACTCATTGACAATCTATTACTTATATGGAGGGGAGAGGATAAAACTATGATTTTTTTACAATTTTTAACAATCTTAATCTTCATTTCACATACTGTATGAGTTTAATTGCAATACAATCAACTTTTTGGATATAACATTATTGGGAAATATAGACATTGGTGCAATATCTATTTTCACCTTTCATAAGCCATGTGCAGATAATAATGCTACTTCAAGTTGTTATCCCCTGCAAACTAAAAAGATCTACACCAGCGGGGGAGTTTATACATGCTAAAAGGAATTGCTTTACTGATACTTTGAAGCAGAATCTAGAGTATTGCAAAACAGATTAAAAGAAAGAGGCTACTCAGACAGGTTGATCCAACTGAGCATGGATATTGCCTGTAGCAGAATCAGAAGTAGTCTTCTGAATAAAATCAATATAGTATCTGGTTACTTTTTTGACAACTTTCTCTGCTGAGTTTCAGAGTATGAAGGGAATCTTTAACAAATGTTTACCAGTTTTATATAGTGATAAGCAACTATATAATATCCTTTAAAGGGGTACAATTTCTCAAATGTATAGTCAATCTTGTCTCTAAGTTACTATAGGTCTGAAGGGACACTTAATAACAGTAGGAAATCATGGTTTACAGGTTTGGGTTCCTACCAGTGTGACTTTAATACATGAAGGTACAGTACATGTCCAGAGTAAAGAAGTTGTCTCTATGGTAACTGGATAGAGGTTTCAAATTAAATAATACCATAATTGTAATACATGTAATGTGGTTTCTGTCATTGCTTGTAAGACATGTTCCCTACAATATGTGGGCTGCACTACCTGATGGGATGAACCCTAAAGCCAAGTGGCCCTCAAATATTTCTAAACCTTTTAGGGAAGTGCATGGAGGGAACATGTCTCCCTTTATGGTTTGTGGTGTGAAAAAATACCTTCTGGAATAGAGAGCTCCTTGAATAGAGGATTCAAAAGGCGTTGGATTTTTAGGTTATGTTCCAGGATGCCTCTCAATGTAAATCACCAATGGGATGTCATCCTTTATTTAAAGTAATTTAACACAAATGTCAGCTTCTATTTGACATGATCTTTATATACTATATTGTGACATTGGAACTGTTAATAATTAGGGATGAGCTTGATGTTCGGGTCAAACATCGGGTTTTCGCCCGTTCGCAGAACAGCAAACATTATGGGGCGTTTGCGGGAAATTCGAGTGCCGCGGAGTGCCCCATAATACATTGCTGTATGATGATTGCACCTGACCTGCATGCTTGGGCCAATCACAGCGCGCTCTGCTGAGAGAGCCATAATTGGCCAAAGGCATGGACCGCATTGAAAGACAAGCGGCCAGAAAACGTAATCAGGGACTCATCAATGCAGACAACTTGATCGGAAGTAAACAAGGCTGCAAACTGAAAGAAAAGGGCTAGTGGCTAGTATGTCCTAATAGATAAGGCACCTCATCCCAAAGATTAAGTATAGTATGGAGCAAAGGGAGGGGGATTATTACGGTGCCAGCAACAACTCAATACAATAAGTATATAGAACAAACTAATTTTATTACAATAATTTAAAAACATTTAGTATATTATATTGAACCACATATAGATGGGAGCACTTTACAATATTCTGTTGACCAAAAGAGATGATGAATTATAATAGCAGGTCAATTCTTTCCTACAAGTTTCGTAAAGGCATTGGCTAATGGCTTCATCAGGGGAATAGAAAATAACAGAAAACAAAAGTGGCTCTATGAAAAAAGAAGAAAGGCAATAACATAAGTATAATGAAAAAACATTCAAACAGAAACATTAACATTGTGTGTATCACTAAATGATTAAGCTGCATGGTATCAAAAGTCCGATCCCCCTTCCCCAAAGAACCAACCCCCCCAAGGAACTGTGAGCAAGCACCACCATGTCCCCAAACATACCCTGGCAGCCCAACGGGGCAAGGTCAATGCGCTCAAGTATCACAGGGCAGCAACCCCACACTGCCAAGTAGTTGGCTGCAGAGGGCCAAAAGTAGGGATGAGCTTCGAGTTTGAGTCAAACTCATGTTCGACTCAAACATTGCCTGTTCGCCTGTTCACCGAGCAGGGAACAATTTAGGGTGTTCGCGGCAATTTCGAAAAGCCTATGGGAGTAAAAGTAAAAGCCTGTTCACCGAGCAGGGAACAATTTAGGGTGTTCGTGGGAATTTCAAAAAAATTTATTATCAAATACTTACCGTAATTTTCCTTTCCTGATGGACTCCATGGCAGCCTACGTGTGGGTTAACCCCGCCTCCTCTCCAATGCTATAGGACCCCTTTCAAATAAAAGCGCACTCACCCCATGATACTACGTTCCGTAACTAGTCTACTCAATAACCAAATGGGTGGGAACTCCGTCTGCCATGGAGTCCATCAGGAAAGGAAAATTACGGTAAGTATTTGATAATAAATTTTCCTTTTTCCTGACAGACTCCATGGCAGCCTACGTGTGGGAAATAACTAGCCAAACCACACGGGAGGGTATGCTTAAACAACAGAAAATTTTATTTTGTCCTATCCACCGATAGGATTTTACGACCAAAATCAACAGAAGATAGTGAGGCAGGCTCTATACAGTAGTGAGACATGAAAGTATTGATAGAGGCCCAAGAGGCCGCTTTGCAGATGACATCTGGAGCCACATGCTGCGCCGCTGCCCAAGATGCTGCCATTCCGCGGGTAGAGTGAGCTGTCACCGCCTCTGGGGGAGCCCTGTAAGCTTGTTGGATGACTTGTACAATCCAAGACGCAATTGTCCTAGTCGAGGCCTTCTTCCCTTTATTAGCGCCAGAGTGGAGAACAAATAGGTGATCGGAACGTCTAAAAGAAGAAGTGATATTAAGATAGACCTTCAGAACCTCACCTACATCCAGTGGGTGCATCTCGGAAGAATCCGGAGATCGGAATGTGGGTAACACAATCTCTTGATTATCGTGGAACACCGATGTTACCTTCGGGTTTGAACCCAGCATCGGGATGAGCACAACTCGGTCCGAGAAGAACGTCAAGAAGGGTTCTTTATGCCCCAATGATCCAATCTCTGAAACCCTTTTAGCTGAGGTGATGGCTATCATGAAAGCTACTTTTGCCAAAAAGTCCTTCAGAGAAAGTGGGGAAGACCCCGTGGTACTGAGTCCAGATAAGTAATCCAGCACAAGTGGTAAGTCCCACTTGGGGAACCGTGGTCTCCTCTGAGGTTTGAGCCTTGACGCCCCCCTAAAGAATTGCCGAATTAGAGGGTGAACTGCCCAAGATGTTCCTGAAAAGGCTGACAAAGCCGAAATTTGGACTCTGAGAGAGCTGATGGATAGCTGTAAGTCTAAGCCTGTTTGTAGGAAGGCAAGAATGTCTTGAATTTCCGGTTTTCTGAAGGATCTGCCCAAGGAGGAAGAGAATGCCACAAATTTAGCCTATATCCTACCGTAGACTTTATTCGTGCTTGTCCTTCTTGAACTCATCAGAGTAGAGATCACCTTAGAGGAGCATCCGAATGATTCCAGCCTTTCCCTCTCAAGAACCAGACCATCAGTTTCAACTGTGCTGGACAAGGGTGAAGGACTACCCCTTGAGAAAGAAGGTCTGGTCTGAGAGGAAGAGGCGCCGGCTCTCGAAAACTGAGTTGGATCAGAAGTGGGAACCAAGGCCTGTTTGGCCAAAATGGAGCTATTGTCGCTACTTCCACTTCCTCTGACTGAAGCCTGCGCAGAAATCTGAGTAGCACTGGGAGTGGGGGAAAAGCATATGCCTTCTTGAAACTCCAGAAATCCGTCAGGGCATCTATCCCGAACGCTTGGCTGCACCGACCCCGAGTGTAGAATTTCTCCACCTTGAAGTTGCAGGGAGATGCGAAGAGATCCACTTCTGGAATAAACCCCATTGACGGGATCCACTCGAATGTCTTCGCATGCAGTGACCACTCGTTGTTGTCTAATTGGTTGCGAGAAAGAAAGTCTGCCTGGGAATTCTGGACCCCGGGGACAAATACTGCCGAAATGCCTGCCAAGTTCTTCTGAGCCCAGGAAAGGATGGGTTCGACTTCTTGAAGGAGAGTGGTGCTCCGTGTGCCTCCCTGTCTCTTGACATAGGATACCGCCGTGGTATTGTCCATTCTCAATAACACTGACTTTTCCCTCAGGAGGTGAGAGAAGGACTGGAGAGCACACCAGGCTGCTCGAAGCTCTAGCACGTTCGACCCCGGGACGACTAGCTGAGTGGCCCATTTGCCCTGGGCAAGGGCTGACCCGCATAGGGCCCCCCAGCCGGTACCGCTGGCATCGGTCGTGACTGTGACCCAGGAGATGGGAGCGATAGAGTGGCAATTCAGCAGGTTTTTGCGAAGAAGCCACCAGAAGAGGCTGTTCCTCATAGTTGTGGATATCCTGATCGCCTGATTCTTGTCACCTGACTTCCATTGACGGAGGAACCCTGACTGGAAGGGCCGTAACCTCCATAGTGCCCACTTGACCATCTGAGTCGTAGAGACCATTGTCCCTATGATTTCCAGGCACTGAGAGGCCTTCAAATGTGAAGCGTGTAGAGCCCGCGAGATCCTCTGTTGAATCACTGGGATTTTCTCTAATAGGAGAGAGATGGTACTTCTCACTGTATCGAACTGGGCTCCCAGATATATCAGATGCTGAGATGGGACCAGATGGCTTTTTTCTAAGTTCAGGAGCCATCCGAAGCTGGACAAGATGGAAATCACCTGTTCCCTGTGAAGCAATAACTGGTCCCTGTCCTGGGACAACACTAAGAGGTCGTCTAAGTAGTGGTAGAGACGTATGCCTTTTAGTCTGACCAGGGCCACTACCGCCAACAGTATCTTTGAGAAAACTCGGGGTGATGTAGTCAGCCCAAATGGGAGGCAAATGAATTGCAGATGTTCTTCCCCGACTTGGAACCTTAGAAATTTGTAAAGCTCTTTCTCTATTGGGACGTGAAAATAAGCGTCCTTTAAATCGATAGAGATCATCCAATCCCCGGGTTGGACGGCTTGTTGGATGGTTGATAACGTCTCCATTTTGAACTTTCCATGCTTTATGAACCCGTTGAGGTAGGTTAGGTCGATGACTGGGCGCCAGGCGCCATTTTTCTTCTGAACTAGGAATAATGGGGAGTATACCCCTTGAAACCATTCGTCTCTTGGAACATGCACTACTGCCCCTTGAACTTTTAGTATGTCCACATAAGACATTAGTATCTGCTTCTTTTCTTCCAGGGAAGGGAGCAGAGTGGATATAAACCTGGGGGGAGGGATACTGGAAAAGGCCCATCTGTGGCCTGAAGACACTGTCTTGATTACCCAGTGATCTGAGATCGAGGCCACCCAGACGTGCCGGAAAAGGAGCAGACGTGCCCCTACCCGACCCGCCTGGGCGGGGACAATCTCAAAAGGACTTCGCCGGACCCCGGCCCTCAAACGTCTGGCTCTTGCTGGTTTTACGGAAGGAAGTCTGGCCCCTACTCCAGTTTCTCCTGAAGTCGCGACCTGGTTTGTACGAGCGCGCTTCCCTTGAGCGCTCCTGGCTGCGTCTTCTATACTGAAACTTCTTTCTTCCCGACAGACGTCTATCCTGAGGAAGGAAACCCGACTTACCACCTGTGGCACGGGATATGGCATCATCTAGTTTGTTTCCAAACAGAGAAGACCCCTCAAAGGGAATCCTGCACCAAGACTGCTTGGAAACAGGATCCGCAAGCCAAGGACGCAGCCACAGGGCCCGCCTGGCCGTAACCGATGATAGCATAATCCGCGCCAACAGACGAATCAAATCAATGGATGCCTCCCCCAGGAAGACCGCTGCCAATTTTAGTTCTGCCGCCGCCGAGCTTCTGGCCAGCTCTTCAGATACCCCTCTCAGAAAAGAATCTACGTTCTCTGTCCAGGCTTTCATGGCCTTGGACATGGCTGCTAAGGCAAGGACAGGTTTGCAGGCCAAACCCGCTAGCCCATAGATCCTCTTGACATCCTGGTCTATCTTCCTTTCCAGACCATCTTTGAAGGACACAGCGTCTTCTAAAGGAAGGGTGACATGCTTGGCTAAGCGCATTAAAGCCGCATCCACCGAAGGGGCATTCTCCAGGTGCTTCACCTCGTCTGTTTTAAAAGGATACAACCTGGCCGTCTTGTTTGACATTGAAGACTTCTTGTCCTTTACTCCATTCTTCATCAATGATGTCCTTTAGTTCCGTAAGGAGCGGGAAACTTGCACGCTCTTTCCCCAACTGTTTAAAGAACTTTTTCTGCTTTGTTGGTGGGGGAGATGGTTCTTCCCAATTAAGGGCTTCTTTGATCGCTTTGATTAAAGGCGAGACTAGGGAGAAGTCGAAACCAACACTCTCTTCCTCACCATCAATTTCATCCTCTGAAGAGTCAGGCGAAGAGGCGTAAGGCTGTGAAGGGCCTGCCATCTTGTGTATATCAACGGCGGGGGAGCCGGAACGAGTGGATTGGCTCCGAGTGTGAGGTGCTTCTACCTCCTTCATAGACTGCTGCACCACGCGCCTTACTAGAGACTCCAAGCTCTGGCTTTCTGTCTCCTTTTCCCCAACCGCTTGGGCATAGCAGTGGTCACACAAAGATTTGCCCTCTGGGACTCTTGTCCCACATCCCCAGCAGGCTCTGTGATTAGAGCGGCTGTCCTGGCGGTGGGAGCGGTGTCTTGAGGAGGAATTAGAGCGTCTCCTCTGGTGGTGTATATCCGATGGCGATTCACGTCTTGATCTTGACGATGACTGATGCTGTGGTCTGGCAAGGTCTCTACTGGAAGGGCTGAAAAGAAAACGGGATGGGGAAACGCATCATGCATCAAAGAGCGTACAAAAAAGGTATTTGTGACACACCTTAACCCCTTCCCCTCTACGGCACATACCTTGTGCGTGAGGGCTGGCCACTTAAAGGCGGTGACTTGTCCATACTGACTGGACGTAAGAATGACAGGCAGGTGGTCTGCGGAAAAAAATCAGCAGACCTAATAAACTTCCAAGCCACTAGACAACCAGAATATAAAATAAATATTTCCTTTCCAGCAAAACATTTTTCTTATATATATATACCTATATATATATATATATATATATATATATAATATATATATATATATATATATATATATATATATATATATATATACACATATATATATATATATATACATATATACACATTATTTTATATACATTATTTTTTTTTTTTTTTTTTCCAAAACATTTATTTAAATATGCATTTTTATTTTTTATTTTTTTTTAAATAAAGTCTTTGGCCCAACATAGGCTCACTTACCCTGGCAATTGGGGATACAGGCTAACCGGAGTCTCTTGTACTGCTCTGCTGCTCTGCTTCTGCTCACTGTCAGAAATCCCCATTTGACAGAAGCAAAAGCAGCTTTTTAAAAGTCCCGCCTATGACGTCATCCGCCCTCCCCCCTGCGCGCCTGCGCAGAAGGGACAATCCACACGGCGCACGCGCAGCCGCCGGAAAACGACCAGACAGCGCATGCGCGAGCCAAGCCTCGTTCTGGGGAAGGCTACAGCGCATGCGCGAGCATCGGGAACGGCCGTGACCCGGAAACCACGGTGAGCTGGAACGCAGAAGCGCTCCAGCCGCCATGAGGGAAAAAAAAAACGCTCTGCATGACAGGGAAAATACACATACAGACACATACAACTAAGAGGCGACTGCCATGGAGACATATATAAAGAATTCCGACCTTTGCCAGCCAGCGAGCGTCCAAGGTCCAATCTTCCGACCATCAGGCATCCAGAGGCAACCACCCCACACCACTAGGGTATCAACGGGCCTCTCAAGCTACTCGCCCGCCCATGGCTGGGATCTGAGCTGCACCGCAAGGTATGCCGACATTTCTCGTATCCATCCGACCGGACGCCCGTAGAGTATAAATATGGTCCATTGGAGGAGGACAAAAAAGGAACGCAGTATCATGGGGTGAGTGCTCTTTTATTTGAAAGGGGTCCTATAGCATTGGAGAGGAGGCGGGGTTAACCCACACGTAGGCTGCCATGGAGTCTGTCAGGAAAAGTGTAATATTCCTTTAGTACCTGGGGGGTGTGTATAGTATGCCTGTAAAGTCATTGAAAGTCATTGATAAAAAAAGAAAATATGCACGGGTTTCCCCCCAAATTCAATTACCAGGCCCTTCAGGTCTGGTATGGATTTTAAAGGGGAACCCCGCACCAAAAAAAAAATGGAACCCCGCGCCTCAAAATCCATACCAGACCCTTATCCGAGCACGCAACCTGGCAGGCCGCAGGAAAAGAGGGGGACGAGAGAGCGCCTCCCCCTCCTGAACCGTACCAGGCCACATGCCCTCAACATTGGGAGGATGCTTTGCTCTGGTCGGTGGTTGTGGGGGTCTGCGGGCAGGGGGCTTATCAGAATCTGGAAGCCCCCTTTAACAAGGGGACCCACAGATCCTGCCCCCCCCCTGTTTGTAAGAAAAGTACCCCTACCATTTCACAAAGAAAGTGTAAAAAATAGTTAAAAAACACACAGACACCGTTGGGAAAAGTCCTTTATTAAAAAAAAAAAAAGATTCCAGCAGTGGTAATCCACTCTTGCTATCCAGCGATGGGTGGTCTCTTCTCCGGGGTCCAGTGATGGCTGATCTCTTCCAACGACGTCCAGCGCAGCACAGCGCATCCTGTCTCCATGGAGACACTGCGGGAATCCCGTCTTAGCTGAGGAGGACCGGGCTACCCGTCACCAGACCCCACCCCCCCTGATGCAACGCAAGGGGGAAGCTGGGTTTCCCCAGTGACGTATGGGGATTACGATCTGCATTACATCAGAGGGGGCGGGGTAACCCGTACATCACTGGGGAAGCCCAGCTTTTCCCTTGCATCAGAGGGGGGCGGGGTCACCCTTACATCACTGGGGAAGCCTGGGTTTCCCCTGGGTTTCTCCACGGAGACACAGCTGAGGAGGATCGGGCCAACTGTCACCTGACCCCCCCCCCTCTGATGCAAGGGAAAAGCTGGGCTTCCCCAGTGATGTACGGGTGACCCCGCCCCCCTCTGATGTAATGCAGGTTTCCATTACACCAGAGGGGGGCGGGGTCACCCGTACGTCACTGGGGAAGCCCAGCTTCCCCCTTGCGTTGCGTCAGAGGGGGGCGGGTCTGGTGACAGGTGGTCCGGTCCTCCTCAGCTAAGACGGGATTCCCGCAGTGTCTCCATTGAGACAGGATGCTCTGCGCTGGACGTCGTCGGAAGAGATCAGCCATCGCTGGACCCTGGAGAAGAGACCACCCATCGCTGGATAGCAAGAGTGGATTACCACCACTGGAATCTTTTTTTTTTTTTTTTACTAAAGGACTTTTTCCAATGGTTTCTGTGTGTTTTTTAACAATTTTTTTTTTATACTTTCTTTGTGAAATGCTAGGGGTACCCTTACCATTTCAAACAGGAGGGGCGGGATCTGGGGGTCCCCTTGTTAAAGGGGGCTTCCAGATTCTGATAAGCCCCCCGCCCGCAGACCCCCACAACCACCGGCCAGGGTTGTGGGGATGAGGCCCTTCTCCTCATCAACATGGGGACCAAAGCATCCTCCCAATGTTGAGGGCATGTGGCCTGGTATGGTTCAGAGGGGGGGGCGCTCTCTTGTCCCCCCTCTTTTCCTGTGGCCTGCCAAGTTGCATGCTCGGATAAGGGTCTGGTATGGATTTTGAGAGGGGCCCCCACGCCATTTTTTTTGGCGGGGGTTCCCCATAAAATCCATACCAGACCGTATGGATATTTAGGGGGAACCCCACGTAATTTTTTTTACATTTGACCCGGGGTTCCCCTTAATATCCATACCAGACCTGAAGGGCCTGGTAATTGAATTTGGGGGGGAAACCCACGCTTATTTTTTTTTCTTTATCAATGACTTTTAATGACTGTATTACGGGAGCCGACAATTCATTATAGCCGCGAGTGATTTTAAATGACTTTTTTTTCTGCAAAAATGACACCTTGTGCAGGGACAGTTCTAAGCACGGGAAACATGTGCCCCTTTACAGGCATACTATACACACCCCCCAGGTACGAAATTTAAATATTACACTTTTATTGTTTCACTTTAAACATTATTAAAATCACTGCTCCTGAAAAAAACGCCGGCCGTTTTTAAAACTTTTTTTTGCATTAATACATGTCCCCTGGGGCAGGACCCAGGTCCCCAAACACTTTTATGACAATAACTTGCATATTAGCCTTTAAAATTAGCACTTTTGATTTTGAACGTTGGAGTCCCATAGATTTTAATAGGGTTCTAAAGTTTACACTGTCCTGGCAAACTGATCCAAAAAGATATATCCAGTTTCCCAAGTCAGGATCTTATGAGTATGCATTTTGTCTGTATGGACATGTTTTTTGGATGTCCAGTGGCCAATGCTACTGCAAAGGACACAGTAAAAAGTGTTATCAGAAGTAGTTTGTAAGTACAGAGAGTAACAGAGGAAATAATTTTTATAGGAGAGTCCTTACTAGAAGTTTTGAGGTTTTATTTTTACACTCCTTACTGTCTACAATGTAGCGGACAAAGTAGAGTAAGAAACTAGAAAACTTTTGCCAGAGTGTTTTCTTATAATTTATCAAGCCCCTAAGGGGATGATGGACTCTCTCCCTATGGGATTTGGTTGGGGAGTGTGTTATTCACTTGCTTATATTTTGTCTCAGCAGCTGAAGTCCTCCATTCGGATCTCACAGAGAATGTTGCTGATATTTTAAGGTTTTTGACAAACTAATTTATGTGTTTTCTCCCCAATTCCAGATCCTAGAAGTTTGGAAGGATCTAAAACTAAAGCCAGGTGACTTGTGGATTGTTAAGAGACATTTATATATATAAGGAAATGTTTGGAGACTCAATACAACATCTATTTCATGTACAGTTTTGCAAAACTTGAAGGAAAAGTCACCTGGATCCACACCAGACACTGCAAAAATGACTAAATTAAAGAAATCTTTGTGTTTGATTTGTTTCCCTTTTGCAATCACAGTCTAGGGTACTTATTGATTCAATTACTTTAATGCAAGGGATATATATTTGAAAAGTAGTTTAGCCATGTTGAAGTCATATTTGTCTTTTGTACCTCTTCCATTTTATGTAGAATTGTCTGTGTTTACATATGCTGATAAGTCAGCATACCAACATTAAGCTAGAAGGCCATTCTGGCCACAGGAGTGTACAGCCAGTACTCTGTAAATATGTCTTATCAATCGAAAATATAAAGATAAGCTATGGGTGGTACCTCGTCCTAGGGAATATACAAAGAAAAAAAGGAACAAGAGGGGGTTTAGCCAACCTGACGGACTATCTCGGCACCTGAACAAACACGGATATTCCGTAATCAATATTTTTTATTGGTTTATTTAGAAAACATACAAAACAATATACAAATATACATCACAAAAAGTGAAGAACAAAAAGAAATTATTTACAACAGTTTGGCCATCGAGTATCGGATATACATTAGGACCTAAAAGATTCCATAATTATGTTTTGATAATATGGAATCTTTTAGGTCCTAATGTATATCCGATACTCGATGGCCAAACTGTTGTAAATAAATTCTTTTTGTTCTTAACTTTTTGTGATGTATATTTGTATATTGTTTTGTATGTTTTCTAAATAAACCAATGAAATATTGATTACGGAATATCCGTGTTTGTTCAGGTGCCGAGATAGTCCGTCAGGTTGGCTAAACCCCCTCTTGTTCCTTTTTTTCTTTGTATATGTCTTATCAATCATTTGTTTTTCACAATGAAAAGTCATTTTGTAATGAAAAAAGCTGCTCAGCTATTATTTTCTCCACAATGGAGTTTTTTCCTCTTTGGCCAGGACTACCTCCACCTACGTGTGTGGAGGTTCCAGGTTAAAGGTGATAGCAGGTATGGTTAGTGATCAAAATATTGATCCAAAGAGGGGAGACTGTAATGGAAATTTGTAAGTTCTGTATATAATTGTCTTCCATTTTGTATGTATTGCACACTGCCCTCACTGTGCACACGGCACTAATAATGTTTTCAGTACATGTTTACATTCTTTCGAGTCCTGATTAGAATAAGCCTGCCTATGATACGCCCCTTGTTACCATAAATGAACAATTGTAATATTAATGTAATACCTACGTAATCATTTGTATAAAATCCCTGAATTGCGTCATAATAAAGGAGAACGGTTATTCGGAAAGATGCTGAGCGTATCTTTTGTGTCTGTTCCCTACTGCAGTAGTTATTATTAATTTGGAACCACTAATCAATATGAGGATAGGAGTTGCCTATCTATTAATTTCCAGGACAACACTAACTTTAGGTCTGTTTGCAGGTTCTGCTTCGAACCGAACAGGGGGGTGTTCGGCTCATCCCTAGCCAAAAGTAAGCCTCCTAAAAGCTGAAAAGGAGAAAATAGATAAAAACTTGTAGCTATATGACGCTCAATTATATTGCAAAGGGAAGAGCTATATAGCCTCAATACATACCAAAAGCAAGAAGATTATATAAAAAGGGGGTGCTGTTAAGACCAGAGATATGTGGTCAGACCATCTAGGACTAATACACTGGTTGGTTGACAGAGGATTAACTGGATAAAAAATAACAGATGTGCGACGCAACCAGTCATAGGCATTACCGGTTTACAGGCCTACCAATGAGGTGGAGAGATGGATATCATCAACACCAAGGAGGAGGAGGTTGAAAGAGGCCGATGTTAAGCTTGAATGACAGGAGGCGAAGAAAGGCCGGGGGGGCGGGCCAGCTGTCACAGACAGTCGGCCCTTGGGTGTCCATACAGCCAAAGGCTGTAGGGGGTTGCTGACTCCCGGAAAACAAAACAGCAGCCGACCAAGCACCAAGAGAACCAGGGCAGAGGGGAGGGATTGGTAAAGGGAAGGAAGCAGAGGGGGAAGAATCAGGAGATGGGACAGACAAAGCAAAGTCAAGTAGTGCTCCATATACATGACAATGCGTCCAAACAACCAATCATCCAGCAATTAAACGCAACATGATAAAGATATATATAATAAAATATCAAAAAGTGATATAATACATGGAAAAATATAATGAACATGTAAAGCAAATAATCAATTATTCAAAACTGTTATAGCATATAAACAGTTGTTAGCAAAGACAAAAAAGAAAAAAGAAAAAGGAAATATATTAAGGACAAAAAGACAGAAAAAATAATAATATTGTTTGAGCAACGGATATGCAGCCGGGACATTTTCTATGTAAATCCCAAGATGGTAAAGGGATCAGGAGAGCAGTGGATTGGCGATAACAAAATGGGGAGGACACATGATGAAAAATAGGAAAGACCGAACACAAAATATTAATGAGAACAGCTGGAGACACAAACTGGACCGTCAATGTGGAAACCAGGAAAAATTCCAATAGGTCAAAAGCTGAAAATAGAATCAGCAAAATAATTAGTAATTAAAGAAAAGATTTAAAATGAATATATTCATTTAGACCTGGGTGTTAAATGGCATCCAAAATGTGTATCCATTTGGTCTCCAACTGTAATAGAGTAACATTAATATCACCTCCTCAAGCATGTAAAGGTACATGCTCCAATGTAGCGAAACAAACAACGTTAGGATCATAGTCATGTTGACTTGCAATGTGTCTGTTTAGGGCAATGGTAGTTAATCGCTTGTATAAAGGCATGATGTGATCCTTAATGCGCTTAAGAAACAAGCGTTTTGTCTTGCTGACGTAAAAGCAGCTGCATATGCATATTGGGGCGGCACAGTGGTGTAGTGGGTAGCACTCTCGCCTAGTAGTAACAAGGGTCACTGGTTCGAATCCCAACCATGACACTACCTGCCTGGAGTTTGCATGTTCTCCCTGTGCCTGCATGGGTTTCCTCCAGGTACTCCGGTTTCCTCCCACAATCCAAAGACATGCAGGTAGGTTAATTGGCTTCTGTCCAAAATTGGCCCTAGTATATGAATGGGGACCTTGGATTGTGGGCTCCTTGAGGGTAGGGACATGTGATGGACTGGTGTCTTTATTCAACCTTACTAACTATGAATACAATATACAAGTGGCCAAATAGACCACTCCAACTGTTTTGCAAGTGACTCTATATTTCACAGTATGGATCTGACCATTAGGAAGAATAATGTCTCTGGCTGGCCACAATTTCATAAAATCATCTTTATTATTATTATTATTATTATTATTATTAAAATTCACAATGACAATCCACAATGTATAAATGGATATATACATACAATATACGAGTGGAATACGTACAATATATGCTATCACCCACATTTGTACATTGTCGATTGTCATTGTGAATTTTCTGCATCAATAAGGTGATTTTTTAGGGGGGCCAGACAGACTTTCTTCTAGGATTCTTGTGACATACAGGGCCAGCACCTATCAGTGTGCAGTGGCAGTGGGAACAGTGGAGACTCACCTGCAGTGGTGTTTCACTCTCTCCCAGAAGTTGTTCCTTCACATTCTATGCCTAGCAAACACCTAATTGTCCCTCAATTGCTTTAGCATCCAAAAGATTTTTGGTAAAGCAGGGAAGCTTGTATGTATTCTATTCCAAAACATGGCTAGCAATATATATTTAAACAACAGAGAGAGCTACAAAATAATAGAGCGACATCCCTTATGACAGCAAACAAAGAAAATCACAATATGAACAAATAAGTTCAACACCAGCGACTGTCCAAAAACAAAAAAATATTGAAGATTAAATCTAATTTTACATTTACCAGACACTAAACAAACATGTTGATAATATGTGTCAGGTTTAGTCACAATGGAAACTGTATAAGGCTATTTGCCTAGCTAGGTGAGCATTCATTATAGTAGGTGGCCTCTTACTGTCAGTTCTATGGTAATGATAATGCAGACTTCGACATATTACTCAATTATTACTCATATTTGCTCTCTTTTATTTTTTTAAAACCAAACAAAAAACCACATTACCAACAAGCCATTCAGAAGGCATTTGTTCTCCCTAAAACCTGTGAAAAAGGCCTGTGTGGCAAAGGACATAGGTTGCATGACATAACCCTAGGAAACCTGTGCGTGTACTCATGATACTCCTTTGGTGTCATATACAATTTCCATATTGAGGGAATGGCATTGCTTGTGGCTCCTGAAGGAGATTTCCTTTTTGTTGGTGTTTGAAAAGCAACAATATTTGGCATTCGGGACATTTGGATAGCCACTCTGCTTGTAAAGCCATCTTGACATCTCTTTGTTTTTGTTTTGTTTGTGGAAAGTAAATGCATCTGGGTACAAGGTCAATGACAATAATGACCTGCATAAGCACCCAGGACATTTTGGGTTGGCCAAATCCACATATTAATCCTGAGCTAGCTTGGATTGAGCCACAACCCAAAACAAAAAAGGGTTGCTAGTAACCTCACCATCCCAGGAACACCATTGCTGTATGCAGTAGGTCTTATCTTTACCTCATTGAGACTATAAAGATACATAATAACTTCTAGACATGTGTATGACGATAAAATTGATTTCAGTAAATTGTGTACAGTTAGAATTTGACTGGAGTTCGATGTAAAATTTGATTTGAATTTTTGTCTGAATTTTGTTTCGTTATTCGGAGCATTCAGTAAAATTTGTTTAAATTGTAATTCGGATATATCCAAATCTCTGAATAACGAAAAATGTGTCTGAATATTAATTTGGAACAAAACTAACCGCACATGTCCAATAGCTTCTCTGCTCACCCAGAATCTGTGATTGATATTGCTATCTCGCATAGTATTCAAACATGTTCTTTGGGCAAAAATGCATGGTTAGTGGAATCTAGCTTAAAGTGATTGTAAAGTCTTGTTTACAAAAATAAAATAAAAGTAACAAACATGTTATACTTACCTGCTCTGTTGCAGTGGATTTGCACAGAACAGCCTGGATCCTCCTCTTCTTGGGTCCCTCTTCGCTGCTCTTGGCCCCTCCCTCCTTGCCGAGTGCCCCCACATCAAGCAGCTTACTATGGGGGCACCCAAGCTGAGCTGCAGGTTCATGTATCAACTCTGACATGGAGCTGCCATTTGGCCCCACCCCCTCTCACTCCTGAATGACTAACTGACTTTGATTGACAGGGCAGGAGCCAATGGCGCCGCTGCTGTGCCTCAGCCAATCAGGAGGGAGAGTCCTGGATGGCCGAGGGACTCGTGGACATCGCTGGATAGAGATGGGACTCAGGTAAGTATTAGGGGATGCTGGGGAGGCTACTGCACACAGAAGGCTTTTTATCTTAATGCATAGAATGCATTAAGATAAAAAACCTTCTGACTTTACACTTACTTTAACCACATGCCGACCGGCGCACGACGATATACGTCGACAGAATGGCACGTACAGGCAGGAGGGCGTATATATACGTCCCTCCTTTCGCCTGTCCGTGCCATCGGGAGCGCGCCGGGAGTGGCGCGCTCCCACGCCGGTCGGGACCCCCGTGAGTCCGGCCGCGGCCCCCGCGGACTCGATCGCCGCGGGGACTCCCGCGATCGTCTCACGGAGCGGCTGAACGGGGAGATGCCGAGATAAACAGCATCTCCCTGTTCTGCCTAGCAACTAGTGACGCCGATCTCTGCTCCCTGTGATTGGAGCAGAGATCAGCATTCACTAGCTGACAGCCACGCCCCCCCACAGTAAAAAACACACCCCTAGGCCTACTTAACCCCTACCCAACCACCTTGTGGTTAACCCCTAAACTGCTAGTGTCATTTATACAGAAATCAATGCATTTAAATGCATTAATTGCTGTAAAAATGACAATGGTCCCAAAAATGTGTCAAAAATGTCCGATGTGTCCGCCATAATGTCGCAGTCACAAAAAAAATCGCAGATCTCCGCCATTAATAATAAAAAAAAAAATTATTAATAAAAATGCTATAAAACTATCCCCTATCTTGTAAACGCTATAACTTCTGCGCAAACCGATCAATAATCGCTTATTGCGATTTTTTTTACCAAAAATATGTAGAAGAATACGTATCGGCCTAAACTGAGGAAAAAAAATGTTTTTTTATATATTTTTTGGGGATATTTATTATAGCAATAAATAAAAAATAATGCATTTTTTTCAAAATTGTCGCTCTATTTTTGTTTATAGCGCAAAAAATAAAAACCGCAGGGGCGATCAAATACCACCAAAAGAAAGCTCTATTTGTGGGAAAAAAAGGACGTCAATTTTGTTTGGGAGCCACGTCGCACGACCGCGCAATTGTCAGTTAAAGCGACGCAGTGCCGAATCGCAAAAAGGGGCCTGGTCCTTTGGCTGCAAATTGGTCCGGTCTGAAAGTGGTTAAGGAGCAGACACCACTACTGACATCTCCTCCTCCATAACAGCAGTGGTTGCTGCTAAACTTACAAATACAGTTTGTACAAATTCTTCATCCAGTGCATTTAAGACGTAAGACATTCCACTTGTTTATTTTCATAATCTACTGTTTTAGGTCTTTGCAATATGCTCTTGTACTCATTACCAAATATATTTTTATGAAACCATATAAAAGGGAACTGCTGTCCCTAGCCTACAAGTGCACAGTTATGCAACACTATTCCCATATGAAACTTTTATTATTTTTTTTCAAGACAGATAGAGCTTTCTTTTGGTTGTATTTAATCACCACATTTAAAAAAAAAAATGCTAAACAAACAAAAGAGACTGAAAATATTGACAAAAATGTTTTTTCTTATTTTCTGTTATACAAGTTTGCAAATAAGTAATTTTTCTTCTTCACTGCACTAACGGGGCTGCACTGATGGACACTGACACTGACACTGATGGGCATGGATGAGGCTGCACTCATGGGCATTGACACTGATGAGCACTGGGGAGGCTGTACTGATGTGCACTGATGAGGTGGCACTGATGGGCACTGATATGCTGCACTAATTGGCACTGATGAGGAGGCTGCACTGATAGGTGGCACTGGCGATCACTTATAGGCGCTACTGATGGACACTGATTAGCTGCACTGATGGGCACTGTTTGGCACTGATGGGGGGCTGCACTGTACTGAATGTACTAACTGACTAACAATGTACTAAAAGGCTTGCCGGTTATCGGCTCTCCTTTACTCACACAGACAGCGCGTGAGGAAAGGACTGCAGATAACTGGCAAGTCTGTTTACATGTGATCAGCTGAGATTGGACACAGCTGATCGCATAGTAAAGGACCACTGTGATTGGCCCTTTACCATGATCTGTGATCAGCTGTGTCCAAAGGACATAACAGTCATAGACAGGTTGCCCAATGTGCACCCAGGGGGAGCACAGGGGGTGGGGTTCTGGGAGGACATCCATGAACACCCTCCCAGAGCTAGAGAACCATGCTGTAGCTGTCTTTCAGGTATAGTCCAGTACAAAAGTGGTTAAAATAAACCCTGTAACGTTAAAATGAAGACACTGTAGCTCACCACACCGGCACAATATAGCATTGTGTAGCAACTAACTTTTCTTACAGATCATCAGCTCTCTTTAAACTGTTCCAGTGCACACTGACAAATAGCTGCTTCAAACCCACCCTTTATAGTAAAGGGACTGGCATATAACATAAGTCCTCATTACTGGTTCTTCTAAGCCCAAGTTCAAAACCATGCAGTGCATAATAGTTACAAAGGATTTGGCTTAGCAAATCCCCTCATTAATTCACTAATGCCCCGTACACACGTCAGAAATTCCGACGGAAAAAGTCAGATCAGATTATGTCGTCGGAAAATCCGTTCGTGTGTGGGCTCTATCGGACTTTTTCCGTCTAAATTTCCGATGGAAAAAGTTTGAGAGCAGGATCTAAAATTTTCCGACAAGAAAATCCAATCAGACTTTTTCCGATTGTGTGTCGAGAATTCCGACACACAAAGTGCCACGCATGCTCAAAAGAAATTTGTAGACGAAAGCTATTGGCTACTGGCCTCTACGTAGTCCCGTCGTACGTGTTATACATCACCTCGTTCGGAACGATCGGATTTTCCGTCAACTTTGTGCGAGCGTGTGTATGCAAGACAAGTTTCGGCCAAAATCCGTCGGATTTTGAGGTCGGAATGTCCGACCGTGTGTACAAGGCATAAGACTGTGAACATGCAGGACTCGCCTCAAACTGATGGTGGCACTTAAGATTACTTATACTACTAGGGAGATAAATAAGTACTGTATCTGCTTTTTGAAAGTTAGTACCATTTTTACTAAAATAGTTTTCTGCTACAGTAAAATTTTAAAAAGTCATTATTACATTTGTTATATTTTGGCACCTAATATTTAGGTACACAGAAACATCTAAGATACAGTATAGTGACCTTTGATAAATCTACCCCATACTGCTTTTATTAGCATTGCCTAATGTCTTCACCAGGCGTCCAAAGTAAAGCAAATACTCAAAAATCATACAGCACATTTTTAGGCTTCCCTGGCTTACCCCATTCACGCTGATCAAATTCACTTTAATCTATTATATTTATTCCTTGTGATGGAGCTTTTAAGTGATGCAATTTAAACTTTTAGTATCCCGCTTCTCCACTGACAGCAAATTACTTGCATAATGTTGTTTATGTAAAATGATAAAATCGCAAAACTTAAATAAAAACATGGAGACCAAGTTAACAATATTATGGACGCTGCAGAGCCCTTCACTTACTAGATTGCTGTTTTGTTAACTCTGAATTGTATTCTGCCTGAAGAGAAATATAGACAAACCCCATGTGTTTTGTGAAATGCTATTTGTATTTATTGAGATTCTGTTTCAATATTTTCTTCCCAGATGCTAATGCTTTGCTGACAGAAGCTGGTGAACAATTGCACTTTATTTGCCATTTTTCCTTCAAATAATTGACTGTATGGTAATAAAAGCCTCCTAAGGGGGAACAGATAAAAGCTTGTAATGGACTTACTCCAGTGGATATATGGTTTCTTGAATCTTGTCTAATGGATACCTGCATAAAAGATACAAACTCAACAATGCAATTCAGATAACAGATGTACTGGAAAAGATTTATGCTATGCAACATGTGTCATAAAGGACCATGTATGTAATAACATGTAAACAATTAATACATGGTACAATTAATGTGAAGCTGTCTTTATATATACAAAATAAATCTAGAATAAATCAATGTGAATAGTAATGTTTGTAAATATGTTAAATCCTTAAAGCCTAAATTTATAAAAAATAAATAAAATAACAGCAGGTATGAATGAAACGCATGCTATGTATATTGTGGGAGGTCCTTTCAATCATTCATTTATGCTTCATTAAACCTTTTACTGCCACAACCTTAGAAATGATGACAGTTGCTTTTGGAGGTTTTACACACACTCCCGTCAGCTCAAGACACCGGAAACATGTGTAAATCTGTCAAGCCAACTGTGCAGCTGCCGGATCACTTCCACACACCCCCCTTACTGCCGGCTCCCAATGCACGCACCCCTGCTATGTTTCCCCTGCTCCATGTGCTCATTGGCTGACCCAGGACTAGCAAGGTGGGAGCCACCAGGTAGAAAGGAGGGAGATCAGTGAACCTATGTTTGCTGGAGGACAGGTGAGCCAGACAGGTTAGACTCCTGATGCCACATTAAAGAAAAGCTGTCACTAAAAAAATACATCACATAGGAGACTTTTTCTCCCATGTAAGGTAAAAAAAAGTGTAGTAAAAAAAAAAAAAGTGCAAAAAAAGTTATACCCAAGCACCTAAAATTGTTGAGCCTCTCCTATTCCTGTTACGCTGCTCGATTCCCAAGTATCAATGTAAAGCAAACAAATAAACACCTGCCAGAGCGTCTAGAATACAAATATAACAAAAATAATGAACAAACCTAAAACAAGTGCATAAAACAAATATTGAATAGATAAATAATAATTGTGTTGCGTGGTATCACACAAACGACAAACTAATTAAAAAGTAAATTCCAGGCTGACTATCTAACACATACAGTACAAAAGAGAAATTTAAATATAAATAGATGATGCCAATTTCAATATATATAGTAAAATAGGAAGTGTTCAATGATGTGAAAAACAAAAAAATGTATCTGAATAAAGAACGCAAATAGTCCAATAAGTGATTGGGTAATTCAAAAAATAATGACAGTCCATGACACTAAAGCCCCATACACACGCGCGGATTATCCGAGGACCAGGTCCGTCGAATCATGTCCGTCGAACTTTGTCCGATGTTGGTGTTGCGTACACACGGTCGGACAAAGTTGTCGGAAAATCCGATCATTCTGAACGTGGTGACGTTTGTTGCCTACGACGGGACTACGTAGAGGCTAGTAGCCAATAGATTTGGTCTTGTAATGTGATCTGAGCATGCGTAGCACTTTGTCCGTCGGAATTCGATACACACGATCGGATTTGGTGTGATCGGACTTTGTTGTCGAAAAATCTATCCAGCAGGAGATAGGACTTTGTCCGTCGGACAATCCGATGTACACTGTCCGATGGTGCCTATACACGGTCGGATTTTTCAACAACATTGTCCGATAGGACAGAATCCATGCGAAAATCCGACCGTGTGTATGGGGCTTAAGTCAATCTAGAGGTATATACTTTTTCAGCATACTTTTTTACTATACTTTTTCAGTATGTTTGATGCTATTCCTTTTTACTTGTGATACATGTATTTATATACATTTATGTACAATTGTATGCGTATAGTGCTCTTTTTTGTATGTTTTGATATTTGTCGCCACCCGTTTTTGGGTCATGTGACCCTTCGGGTTGACCATGTGATTTGGTCTACACTATTTAAGCTGCTTTGTGTCACTTATTTGTTAGCCATGATTAAAGAAGAGTTCCCACTGTTATTTTTTTTTTTTTTTTAGGATCCATATCTTTTGTTAATCAGGCTGATTTAGAGTACTCACGTTTCTGAGCTGAATCTGCCCTTCATTGCCGATTTCGTAGAGGAATATCATTTATATTTCTCTTTCCAGGCAGTTTGCATAGTGCTTGTGGGCATGTGAAGCCCACAAGCACTATCTTCCGGGCTCTGGTGCAGCTGAGCAACCAGCATGCACCGCCCGTTCTCGCGCATGCGCCGTATGTACGGCGCAGCGCTGTACACTTCAGATGTTGCCATCACAACGGGCGGCGGCGTCGGAGGTGCCCGCCCCCGTTGTGATGGCAACGAAGCCCTCGGCACTGCCCAGTGACTCCTGGGAAATTATTTCAAGCATCTCCCAGGAGCACTACTACGGGCGCCGAGGGAAATGACGTCAGGAGCCAGGGAGAGGAAGAGGCAGATTACGAAGGAAAGTCATGTCATGAGGTGAGTAAAAAAAATGTTTTTTTCCAAATGTTATTAATTGTTTGTAATGCAGCTGATTAATGCAAAAATAATTTGAGGAGTGGAACTCCACTTTAAGGCCTGATGGCCAAAATGCGTTGGATTTTTGACTGATGTTTACCTGCAATAATAAAATTATGTTTTAACTGACTTTTATGGCACCAGCCTTTCTCAGTTTTTTGCATGGATTGTACAGGGAGGTTTACAGAGACTTCCCAGGCTGTCCTGTGTTCTTGAGACTTTCCAGGCATTACACAGGAGGTATCAGCTTGGATGCAACTGTTCCAGCCAGACAGGTTAGACTTCTGATGTCTCTCTAAAGAAAAGCTGTCACCAAAAAAATACATCACATCAGAAACTTTTTTCACCCCATATGGTGAAAAAAAGTGTAGTAAAAAAACGAAAATGAAAAAAGTGTACAAAAGGTTATGCTCAGAGACCACTCAGAGATGCTCTGAGAAACTAAAAGATGCTTGGAGACACTCTGGAACCAAGCAGCTCCGAGTGTCTCCGATCGCCTCCGAGTGATCTCCGAGCATCTCCGAGTGGTCTCCGAGCATCTCCGAGTGTCTCCCATGCCCCCCACCTCTGGCCACATGCGGTACTGCACACCCCAGAGGCTTCAATCCTGCTCATCTTGCGAGACAACACTCGCGAATCAAGTCAGGATTTAAAAAAAAAACAGCTCATATTGAGAAATGCTCGTAAACCACGTTACTCGCAATCCAAGGTTTTACTGTAGTAAAAAATTGGAAACTTATGAAACAAACAAAAAATAATAAAATGATTGGCAGAGGGGAATGTTTTGGAAAAAATGCTTATTATGCAAATGCACATAAAATCACATAAACGTATGTGCAATACGAGCCATTACAGTGCCTTGCGAAAGTATTCGGCCCCCTTGAACTTTTCAACCTTTTGCCACATTTCAGGCTTCAAACATAAAGATATAAAATTTTAATTTTTTGAGAAGAATCACCAACAAGTGGGACACAATTGTGAAGTGGAACGAAATTTATTGGATATTTTAAACTTTTTTAGCAAATAAAAAACTGAAAAGTGGTGCGTGCAAAATTATTCGGCCCCTTTACTTTCAGTGCAGCAAACTCACTCCAGACGTTCAGCGAGGATCTCTGAATGATCCAATGTTGTCCTAAATGACTGATGGTGATAAATAGAATCCACCTGTGTGTAATCAAGTCTCTGTATAAATGCACCTGCTCTGTGATAGTCTCAGGGTTCTGTTGAAAGCGCAGAGAGCATCATGAAGACCAAGGAACACACCAGGCAGGTCCATAATACTGTTGTGGAGAAGTTTAAAGCCGGATTTGGATACAAAAAGATTTCCCAAGCTTTAAACATCCCAAGGAGCACTGTGCAAGCGATCATTTTGAAATGGAAGGAGTATCAGACCACTGCAAATCTACCAAGACCTGGCTGTCCCTCTAAACTTTCAGCTCAGACAAGGAGAAGACTGATCAGAGATGCAGCCAAGAGGCCCATGATCACTCTGGATGAACTGCAGAGAACTACAGCTGAGGTGGGAGAGTCTGTCCATAGGACAACAATCAGTCGTACACTGCACAAATCTGACTTGTATGGAAGAGTGGCAAGAAGAAAGCCATTTCTCAAAGATAGCCATAAAAAGTCTCATCTAAAGTTTGCCACAAGCCACCTGGGAGACACACCAAACATGTGGAAGAAGGTGCTCTGGTCCGATGAAACCAAAATCGAACTTTTTGGCCACAATGCAAAACGATATGTTTGGCATAAAAGCAACACAGCTCATCACCCTCAACACACCATCCCCACTGTCAAACATGGTGGTGGCAGCATCATGGTTTGGGCCTGCTTTTCTTCAGCAGGGACAGGGAAGATGGTTAAAATTGAGGGGAAGATGGATGCAGCCAAATACAGGACCATTCTGGATGAAAACCTGTTGGAGTCTGCAATAGACCTGAAACTGGGACGGAGATTTATCTTCCAACAAGACAATGATCCCAAACATACAGCAAAATCTACAAAGGAATGGTTCACAAATAAACGTATCCAGGTGTTAGAATGGCCAAGTCAAAGTCCAGACCTGAATCCAATCGAGAATCTGTGGAAAGAGCTGAAAACTGCTGTTCACAAACGCTCTCCATCCAACCTCACTGAGCCCGAGCTGTTTTGCAAGGAAGAATGGGCAAGAATTTCAGTCTCTCGATGTGCAAAACTGATAGAGACATACCCCAAGCGACTTGCAGCTGTAATCGCAGCAAAAGGTGGCTCTACAAAGTATTAACGCAAGGGGGCCGAATAATTTTGCACGCCCCACTTTTCATTTTTTTATTAGTTAAAAAAGTTTCAAAAATCCAATAGATTTCGTTCCATTTAAATTTAAAATCTTTATGTTTGAAGCCTGAAATGTGGCAAAAGGTTGAAAAGTTCAAGAGGGCCGAATACTTTCGCAAGGCACTGTATGTGTATTATTTTATACATCTTTTTTCTGCCAGAGGTTCTGCCATATTTTCATTTGTCTAGTGTGCATTTATCCTTACAGAGCTTTTACTGCTTGTTTAGAATATGTAAATACTTTAGTGTGCTCTAGTGTTCCATGTTCCTAGTCTGTATAAACATGTATAAACATGGTACTTAGATGTGTATTCTGTTTGTTACTTTTGGTTTATTAGGTTAAAGTGTCACTAAACCCACATCATAAAAAAGATTAATAAATGCTGTATTACATGCTGTTTATACTTATTCAGTCACTTTGAGATTCATTTTCTGTATTTCTGTATTCTGCAAAATACTTGGTTGATTCTGTTGTTCTCTATCTCACCCTTCTGTCCATGTCCCCAATACAGCTAGGGATTTTGCAGAGCAGTGTTGGCAGTCCTGCACATGCTCAGTTTTCAGTGAGTTTCTAAGCTGAGCATTTCCTCCCTATCACATCTGAGCTGACCATGTGACTATAGAGTCACACATGTGGGAGTATACACAGTGGTAAATGACAGACCACTCCCTCCCTCCTCCTCCATGTCCAGTAGCCAGCTAAACACAATGGGGATGGCATAATACATTTAGATTTATGAAGACTTCACCTCATGTTATTCGAAGACACAGGCTTGAGGGACATTACATAGTCTATGAATGGCAGAAATCTGCCCACACCAGTCCAAACGCTGTCACTTCCAGTTTTGGTGGAACGCACACGGGATGTGGCATTTCCTGGTGTTTATCCTTGCAATTTCAATGCTTGATGAATGTTTTTAGCTTGTAAGTACCTATTCATGCTTGCTCATTAAAGATCTGCCAAACAGTACTTCACTATTAGTCCCTCTTTGGTGACAATATCCACATTTGACCATCACGATTGAGGGAGATCTTCATTGGATCCTTTTGCTATTTATGACCCATGTTCTAGGCTGAATGACCCCTGGATTGAAAAGCTAGGGGTCCACTCTTTTCTTTTCGGTGAGTGGGGACACAGGAGGGGTGTGTGGCGTACCTTGAAATTGAAGTTTGGAGCATTACTGCACTTTATGATTGGAGCACATTTGCACAATGTACAGTGTATGGATGTTTTTTTTCATTTATTTTTTCACTCATTAATTTGATTGTTTATAGTATTGAGAGCGCTGTAATTATATATACTTTTTATGCAGCCAAGTGAACAGCACTTTGTGTACAGCAGCTGCAACCAGTATTACTAACTTTCATTCACTTCTAGCATGAGTATACATATATATTTGTTTCACACCATGTTATTGGCAAAAAAAAAAAATATTTTAATTTGAAACAGTTTATTGATAGTTATTTATTTTTACTCTGTGTTCCAAAGGCTTTTTTTTATTTTGAACATGTGACCAACGGCAGAAGACTAGAAGCTCCTCTTGCTTATGTTTCCCTGCAGACAGTCTGGGAAAGAGCTGTGTTAATGTGACAGCTGTATATATATTAGGAAAAGGGTATTTTATATGTTTTATGCTTAGTGTGTTTTATTTTTATTAGAATAATTGCAGTGCCATCATCCATACACATAAATAGAAGGAAAAATGTAAAAGTGTGTGTTTAACATTACTTTAAAGCTAGCAAGTGGTCTCATGTACTCAGATTGACAAAAGGTATGTTATTAAAAACAGACATCTCATCCTGTAGCGAAAAAAAATCTCTGATAATTACAATCTCAAACCAACAATTCATGCTCTGTATTTGGCAGTCATGGTAAATATATCGGGTTCAATTCAATGTATGACTTTGATTTGTTGATTCACTTGTCAAGAATGACAATGCCAACTAAGGTTTATCCAGTTTTAGAAGCTGTTTTCCAACCCAGTGAAAAGATAGGTAGGTAAGTGAACAATAATTATCTGTTAGCTGAGGTTCAAGTAACACATTTAATATCTTGAGTAAAATAAGCAGTAAGGTGAATGAAGCAGTAGTCACATACATGAGGAATGAAGTCAGCAGATTGCAAGTGACAGGTTCAATTATTGGTCTGTGGACCAACAACACAACTGCCTTTACTCAGAGAAATGGCCAGTAGAGAAGGAATGAATAACTCTCAGAATCTGAAGAAAATATGTAACCACTCAGGCAGAAAATTAGCAATTACATTTCATGCCATCTGTAATAACCATTTCAACAAAGATCTTAGGTTAATGTCAGTCTGAGTGACTGTATATCAACTGCTATACCTGTGCTCAATCTGAAACCTACCTACCTCTGCATGATACACAAAAGTTTCGTTCTAATAAGCCTTGTTCGCTGATAAGCAAGATGGCTGTCACATTGCAATGATGCTGAAAATTTTATTTGAGCTTTATGCTGATTATAAGATGTCAGTCTGTTGTAATATACTAATATACCTAAATTTCATAAAAATCAACAGATCACAGACAGCTATTGAATTGCAAAAGCCTAACTGTGTACAATTAATTACACAGAGCAAAATAGCTGAAGGCAACAACTGCAGAGTTCTGAGTTATTGGCTTTTATGTCTTTATCTGAAATAATGTGAATATTTACAGATAATTTTTCACATAGTAACATTACACAGTGAGAACATTTTAATGACAGCCGCCATTGCTCAATTAATGGCACACATTAGTTGTGGGTATCAGAGTCTAGATTACTCATCTTTATTGTTAGTGCATTCAATGACTCAGAGCTAGTATGCAATGAGAATGGCAGCTTCCATCAAAATCTTCTCACATATGTAGGAATTTATATGACTGATAGCAATTACTTTAATGCTACACTGTAAGGACACTACCACACACAACTGTTACAGTAGAACTACAGAGAAGTTCAAATTAATATTATCGAATAAACCCATCTACCTATTTTATATTTTGCTTTGAAGCTTCCATAATTATTAAAATACCTAGGGAAGGAGACTGCAGTGCTCAGCGATTGTAAAAAAATTGAGGATTTTCCCCATGGGGTGCGGTTTTAGGCAGCAATAAATTATATTCAAAGGGAGTACGTTCTGTAAAAAAAATTCACAGATTTTTATTAAACAGACGGGAAAAAGTTATGTTGACATAGTAATTTAAGTTTAACAAAAGTAATAAATTTTATGAGCTTTGGTCATGTACAAATGTTGACGGATTGTTTTGAGAGAATTGTAACGGAAAAGGGGGAACCATTATTTTTTTTTATTTTTTATGATTTATGATGTCGGGAAGATTACTCGCAATGCTGGTATTATTATGCCCACGGTATTAGTTAGGGTTGTGTACCCATCCAATGTGAAAGAGATACAATCCCAAATGCATTTTTTCAAACCTTTAAAGAGTGTAATGTTCTGTCATCCGGGGATTTCTTAACATTTTTTCTATTAATACAAATTCTCACACAAGGGCACCAAATTTACTCAATAATGTCATGGGAATCAGTGTCAGGTAATTTGATGGGTTGTAACGTTGCATGTCTTGTTCATTACTAGTGACTATTTTCAGGTATGTCCAAACTGTGAGTAAAATTCACAAGTTTTAGTGTACCGTTTCCACTCATTTAGTTAAGGCTTGCCTGAAGCAACAAGTGACTATGTTTTGTTTAAATAAGAAGGGAGATAAGGAGTGCCCCCCAAGAATAAGAGTTTCCAAGGCCCTCCACTGGGGGACTGGCCCCCCCTCCCCCTTGCCCCGTAAACGCATTACAGGAGGCGGTTCCGTTTGGGGGAGTCGTGCAATAGTGGTCCCCAATCACGTTGTAATTTGGGATAATCCCCCACCGTTCTCCCACGGGGGGAGGCCATGGGGATTCAAAAAAGCACCTGAAAAGTTTAGTAGGCAAGTAGAAATTTGTATTTTAGGATGTATTATTATTACGTAATAGTTTGTGCACAGGTGAGTAATCAAGAGAATGCTAATAGCGGGATTAGTATATATTGTAAGCAAAAAGGAACCAGGATAACATACCCGCTTGAAATTTAATTTTCAAGGGGGGAACACAAATACATAATATCTTTTGTCATATTACCATTGGCTGTTGACTCTCCAGGTTCATTAATATTGGGATGGGAGAAGCCACTAACCATTCGCTCCCATTGGGGAGGCACTCCCATCTTTGTGCCTTCCAGGTAACATGGCGATGGGTGGTGAGTTAAATTATTCCCGGAAATAGCAAAACATATTACTTGAAAGTATATGATGGAGTTTAATATGAGTTAGGTAAACATATTTTGCTAAATCTTAGCTGTAAGGGTGTGTTCAGGGGCAGGGAAAATTGTGCATATTAAAATGAAGTAGACTTGCCATCTAGGTTGAAAAAAGATTGATTTGAGTCATAAGTCGTATGGGGCTGGTGACCAGAATTTTAATAATATGAAGAATAATGATAGCTGACTCCCAAGGTTTGGAGTGGGAGGCGGGGTCCTTGCCTTAACCTGGGTTCAAAATAATTAGAATTTTATTTGTTGGCTCTCGTTTTCAAGGGATTCATCTAAAACTGGAGAATTTAAAACCTGGCTTATTTGCTAAATGGCACCATTTAAAGACCGTATTAAATCCAGAGTTGTGTCATTCAACTTCCCCCGGTGGTTTGGTTGTGGTTCCCACTCACTTTCCTTCCCTTGTCCCAGGGGAAAAGCATATTTGGCGTGCTTGGTGTGGTGGCATAGGCCCTTCCGTTGGAACCACCTCGGACATTTTGTCGGGAAAGGTGTGCATAAAAAAACCCATGTATTTACTTTCCACCATCCTCCGACGGGTTAAAAGGGGGACCCCCGTTGTGACTGGGGAGGTGCGGGGGGATGGTTTTGATCGCTCATGCGGCGCAGCTCCTAGTTTTTTTCAAAAATTGATGCTGCGGGGTGACAGCGCTCAGGGGTGCTATGTAAGGAAAAATACAATGTGGGAATCGCCAAAAGGGAATAGTATTTAAAGGCTTGCTATAGTGGGGGAGAGATTGTTATCGCGTTCTGATTTGGAAAAAAAAAAAAAAAATAATCCTGCTGGTTTCAAAAACTCTAAAAGGGGGGGGTGATCACAGTTTAGCAAAAGGGGCCGTTTTTTCTTGGTCTCTTGTTATGGGTGGTCTGCTCTTGCGTCCAAAGGGTTTTGTAAACCTAAAATGGTGTTTCATACCTTGTAATACAGTCCAGTGTTGGGTTTTCCCAAGATTTCTTATTTAAACAAACACATCCTTACTTCATCTGTCCGGCCATCCAAAAGGGTTCCTATTAATTGGCAGGTGAGGTATGGCTATCTGGCAAGGTATGGATAATAAAAAAAATACCCAAGGATCTACAGAGTGTTTATTATTGATTTTTGTCTAAATGTGAAGGGATCTTTTACTTGGTATTGATAATTCCAGGGAGTTTTATGAAGGAGTTCTAGGAATTTGTGAAAGTGAGTTCGTAAAAATTGGCAGGTTTTCTGGGGATAAGGGAATACTATTTTTGGAAATCCAATTGCCTTTTAGTAGGCAAAAAAAAAATTTAGGGGCTAATTTTCCAACAAAGGATCTGGTCATGTTCCAGATAGGAGGATTGTTTTAATAGGGGGTATAAGGTCCTTCCAATAAGCTGTTTTACTTTCATACAAATTAACATGAGCATATACAGTTTGCACTCGTAGTGCGGAAGGTGTTAAGTCCATTTTGTGGAAGAAAATACTATATTAACCAAAAAAAATTGAACCAGTCCGGGGGGTTTAAATGGTGGGGGGGTTCCAGCCTTTTATTGTTTTTTTGTAAAAAGTCTAGGCCGCTACAAACCTCTGGTCAGCTGCTAATACTGTGAACTATATGGGGGGGGGGGGGGGCGGAGGGGGTACCACTTACATTGTCCAGGGGGGCTGCCCGGGGCGGAAGTCACCCCACCCCCCCCGCTGTAGGCCGATACCATCCCTTGTGATCGGGAGGTCCCCACTGGCCACCCTCCCTAGCTGCCATATGGGAAAAAAGGCCAGGGGACTGGGACCTTATGGGCCTGGCAAATGCCCGTTTTTTTCTCCTACTGCGGCTTATGCGCAAGTCGTTGTGCAGCGCTCTTGTGGAAATGGAGGCCGCTCTTGTTCTGGGGAAAAAAACAAAAGTGTCCAGAACACATGCCGCGGGCTCCCCAAAATTGCCCACAGTAGGGAACGCAGAGTGGGGAGGAGGATGAGTAGGACTGAAGGATTTCCAAAACCGCGTGAATATGGGAAGAAGGGCAGGGTTAGGGGACGATCTGCCTCGCATACAGGCTTTGTCAAAGGTGTTGGTAATGTATTTTTTAAGGGATGGTTTTTATGTATGTGTTTTTGTAAGGTGGCAATCCAGTATCCTAAGGCATATGTCAAAATCAAATTGCAAAAAAATCAGTGATATTTTAGTAACAAAACTTTAAATAGGAAAACCATCTACTAATTTTATAAAGATGTGTCTGCAAATGGAGTTAGGAAAGGGGGGGATTATTAGATATGTATAAATTCATTGGTAAGGCAAAGAGATGATTGGGATATAGATATAGGATGGAGTAATAATGTAAAATGGGAAAAAACAGGAGTTTGTGTGGAGGGTGAAGATCGTCTCTAGTGGGTTAAAAGAAATGTAACGTAATTGAGAATGGGGGATTCAGTAATTTCAAGGGTAATCTGAAAAAAACTTGAGGAAGGATTTAGAGTGCCTCAGAAAGAAAGCCATGGTATGAGAAGTAAGGGGAGGTGTCATTTTTCAAGGAAGCGCAATTCCTAAATAGTTAACCCTCTGTAAATAGAAAACAAGTGTAATGGGCATCTAGGGAAGGTTTTTTTATGTAAGAGTAAAGGCAAATAAGAGTTTCAAATACCGTTTTTATCAAATTGCCTCAAAAGGAGATTCTGAGGCTGGCAGAGAAGTGATAGGGTGGAAGGCATAGCAGGCCCCCACCAAGAGGTGACCAGGGCCAGTGTGATTGTCTGCCCCTGATGGAAGAGGGAGTCTAGGAATGATTGTTTGGTGTGAGATCGCCTTGAAGGTAGAAAAATGTACCCCAGGGAGGGTAGAATGAAGTGGAAGATTTTTAAAATAAAAGAATTTCTTGAAAATGGTTACATTGCAAGCAAGTGAAGTCACCTTGCCAGTATTACACCATTTATATTAAGATTGTTGGATCTTTGGCTCTGGCATTATGTTCCCATTGTCTGTAATTTATTGTTTATCCTTTTTGGATGTTGGTTTTAATAGTCTTAACCTTAAGGTTGCAAGAAAACCAACAAGGCCCTTTAAAAAATAAAAACAGGGGGGGGGGAGTTAGGATATACATAACTAAATGGTGGGGGTGGATCATTATAAATAAACGATCTTTGTACCATTAGAGGTGTTGTCAGGTGTAGCGAGATGTTTTGAAGGTCCTTCTTACAAAAGGGGGAGGAATGAAGGTTTTCCAAAATCCTTGATATATTAGGGCCCTGTTTTTACTAAATTTGATTGTTGTAAAATGTAAAAGATTTTACACCTCCTTCCTTTCAATTGGTTTCTGGGATTACCCCAAAAACATAACATTTTATTGTAAAGCAAAAATGGTTGTAGAAACTGAAAAAATGGTAGAACTGCAAAATGTACATGATAGTAAGAGAACATGTGCCAAGTCTAATTTGATGGTTAAAGGAAAAAGAGCATTGCAAGAGTTAGAACTCAATGAGAAACTGGAAATTAAGCCAGTGGATAAAGGGTGATAATAGATAGTGAGAAATATGTAATTATGTGTTTGCAATTGTTACTGAATATAGATAATTATTGTATGCTGAGGGAAGATCCAAACAGTATGTGTCAGCTTTAGAAGATATCGTGAAAGAGGCCAAGTTATCATCAAAAGATAACATTTAAGTTTGTCCTAAATAAAAGCCCTACCATTGCTACCTTCTATGCAGTCACGAAGGTGCACAAAAATAAGGAATCACCCCTGGGACAACTGATAGTCTCTGGGAATGGAAACCTAACAGAATATATCAGTGTGTATGTTTACTCAGTGTTAAAATCACATGGTACAAGTCTGCCATGATGTATAGCAGACTCAAGAGATTTTGTCAAATAGTTGAGCAATTTACAATTAGGAGATGTGATATTATTGGCAAGTCTCAATGTGGAAGCTTTGTATACAAACATAGACCATAAATTAGGTCTGGAAGCTTGTAAAGAGACATTTTGATTTTAAATTGCTGGATTTTGTTTTAAAACACAACTATTTTCTTTTTATTGAATAATGATACAACATTGGTATGTTGTATCATTGTACAGCAAAAGGGGCGTGGCGACAGGTACTTGCTGTGCATCTACCTTTGCTAAATTATTCCTCAGATGGTGGGAAAAAAAATTGTATTTACAGAACACAACTGAATGACTATCACTCCCTGATTCCACCATTGGTTCTCTTTATAGATAATCTATTCATCCTATTTTGTGTATTAGGGAGATTAGGATAAACACAGCATAATATTATACTGAACTCCTGAAGAGACAATAGAGAGGTTCTGGTTCAAAATGAACAGTAAAATGGGCAAAAGGGTAAAGTAAAACCAACATTTTATTACCAGGAGATACCATTACTGCTTATAGGCAACACCACAGCTATCGATAATGTAAAATCAGAAAGAGAATAGAGTAATGGTCATGGAAAGCTGCTAATATTATAATAAATAATATAGAAAACAAATTCAGAAAAAATATATAACAAAAAAAAGCCTTGAGCTATAATCTTTAAAACATTCTGTAAAAGCAATCAACACTAATGAAAACATTCTGCAGCAGAATTATATATGTAAAAGCCTTCCTTGGAAAGGTTTTACAGATATATGCAGATACAGTATAGAGGCAATATAGCATCATGAAAAGAACGCTCAGAAAATTAATATGCCATTGCATAGTTAACGTGTTCAATATATTTTGAGGCGAGAACTGTCTAGATTGTAATAGCTTGCAATTATATTTAACTAAGATCAAATTAAGCTCCTTTAACAGTTTCACAAAACAAAAACTATGACTAGGGTATAAATATTTTGATATAGTTTGTGTATATATATATATCCATAAATATCCATAATATTGTCCATAAATATTGGGACATTGACACAATTCTAATCTTTTTGGCTCTATACACCACCACAATGGATTTGAAATGAAACGAAACAAGATGTGCTTTAACTGCAAACTTTCAGTTTTAATTTGAGGGTATTTACATCCAAATCAGGTGAACGGTGTAGGAATTACAACAGTTTGTATATGTGCCTCCCACTTTTTAAGGGACCAAAAGTAATGGGACAGATTAATAATCATCCATCAAACCTTCACTTTTTAATACTTGGTTGCAAATCCTTTGCAGTCAATTACAGCCTGAAGTCTGGAACGCATAGACATCACCAGACGCTGGGTTTCATCCCTGGTGATGCTCTGCCAGGCCTCTACTGCAACTGTCTTCAGTTCCTGCTTGTTCTTGGGGCATTTTCCCTTCAGTTTTGTCTTCAGCAAGTGAAATGCATGCTCAATCGGATTCAGGTCAGGTGATTGACTTGGCCATTGCATAACATTCCACTTCTTTCCCTTAAAAAACTATTTGGTTGCTTTCGCAGTATGCTTCGGGTCATTGTCCATCTGCACTGTGAAGCGCCGTCCAATGAGTTCTGAAGGATTTTGCTGAATATGAGCAAATAATATTGACTGAAACACTTCAGAATTCATCCTGCTGCTTTTGTCAGCAGTCACATCATCAATAAATACAAGAGAACCAGTTCCATTGGCAGCCATACATGCCCACGTCATGACACTACCACCACCATGGTTCACTGATGAGGTGGTATGCTTTGGCTCATGAGCAGTTCCTTTCCTCCTCCATACTCTTCTCTTCCCATCACTCGGGTACAAGTTTATCTTGGTCTCATATGTCCATAGGATGTTGTTCCAGAACTGTGAAGGCTTTTTTAGATGTTGTTTGGCAAACTCTAATCTGGCCTTCCTGTTTTTGAGGCTCACCAATGGTTTACATCTTGTGGTAAACCCTCTGTATTCACTCTGGTGAAGTCTTCTCTTGATTGTTGACTTTTACACACATACACCTACCTCCTGGAGAGTGTTGTTGATCTGGCCAAAAGTTGTAAAGGGTGTTTTCTTCACCAGGGAAAGAATTGTTGTCTGTGGTCTTCCGGGTCTTTTGGTGTTGCTGAGCTCACCGGTGCATTCTTTCTTTTTAAGGATGTTCCAAACTGTTGATTTGGCCACACCTATTGTTTTTGCTATCTTTCTGATGGGTTTGTTTTGTTTTTTCAGCCTAATGATGGCTTGCTTCACTGATAGTGACAGTTCTTTGGATCTCATATTGGGAGTTGACAGCAACAGATTCCAAATGCAAATAGCACACTTGAAATGAACTCTGGACCTTTTATCTGCTCCTTGTAAATGGGATAAGGAGGGATAAACACACACCTGGCCATGGAACAGCTGAGCAGCCAATTGTCCCATTACTTTTGGTCCCTTAAAAAGTGGAGGCACATATACAAACTGTTGTAATTCCTACACCGTTCACCTGATTTGGATGTAAATACCCTCAAATTAAAGCTGAAAGTCTGCAGTTAAAGCACATCTTGTTTGTTTCATTTCAAATCCATTGTGGTGGTGTATAGAGCCAAAAAAGATTAGAATTGTGTTGATGTCCCAATATTTATGGACCTGACTGTATATATAAAAAAAAAAAAAAAAAAAAAAAAAAAAATAGTTTTTTTATATATTTTTGGGGGGATATTTATTATAGCACAAAAATATGTGGTTTTTTTTTTTCAAATTGTTGCTTTTTTTGTTTATAAGCGCAAAAAATAAAAACCGCAGGGGGCGGATCAAATACCACAAAGAAAGTTCTATTTGTGGGTAAAAAAAAAGGAAAGCAATTTTGTTTGGGTCAGCCACGTCGCTCGACCGCGCAATTCGTCAGTTAAAGCGTCGAGCTCCAGTGTCCGAATCGCAAAAAGGCGGACTGGTCCTTTTGGGTGCAAATTGGTCCGGTCTGAAAGTGGTTAAAGCTTTTTTTTTTTTTTTGGTAAAACTGTAGCACTTTATACAATTCTATTTGACTTAATTAGACAATATAATTCCACTTCAGAGTAAAAAGGCTACTTTTGGTTAAGAGCAGCAGTATGCATATAAAGGAAGCCACTGTGGAAACAGCCTGCTAACAGCCTGGTTGTGATTCTCTGACTTTACCATAGTTTGGGTCACTAACCTGGAATAAGCATGCAGCACTGAAGTCAGAACTCCTGATCTGCATGCTTGCATCTAACAGACACATATAAACATCAGCAAAATCATTTATAAAAAAATGCAAATGTTCCATTACTTAAACTTTTTTGCAGGCAGCCTACCTTTAAGAAGAACTTCATTAACATAGTCACTGAATACTGAGCAGCCATTCATTATTGGAGTTAATCAGATGTAAATGGGTGCTTATTAGATATGTGCAATTAGTTTTGTTCCAAATTCATTTTTTAACGAATTTTGACAAATTAGTTTAATGAATTTGACTAAATATTCATGAATTCGTAAATTTGTAAATTTGAAAATTAGTAAATTTGAAAATCCAAAAACCTGAAAATTCTAAAATCTGAAATATTAACTAACTAATATTAACTTAACTATTACTAACTACTATTAAATTATAGGTATTGGAATTTCCTTACAAATTTGGCTGTTAGTGAACTTAATAAATACAAATTTATTTGAAGTTTCAAATTATCTGATATAACGAATGCCGTATCTAAACGAATGGAATGTAATGATTTAATAATAATAAATAACAAATAATAATAATAAAAAGCTTTTTTAATATTATTATTTGTAATTAATTTGTTCCATTCCGTTTGTTTAGATGTGGCATTCGTTATTTCGTATAATTTGTAACTTTGGATAAATTAGTATTCGTTCACTAACAGCCAAAATTGAAAGGAAATTCCAATACTTATAATTTGATAGTTAGTTATTATTAGTTAGATATCATTGAGAATTTTCGGATTCTCTTTCTTATTCTTGGATTTTCAGATTTTTTAATTTTCGGATTTTCAAATTTCCGAATTTACGAATTGCAATCTTAACGAATGACCCGAACGGAAAAAAGAAAAA
>CM053026.1:148181457-148280113 GCA_028564925.1 Lithobates sylvaticus
CCTCTCCTACTCAGTCCTATCCCCATACGGTTAGAACACACTGAGGGAACACACATTTAACCCCTTGATTGCCCCTAGTGGTAACCCCTTCACTACCAGTGACATTTACACAGTAATCAGTGCATTTTTATAGCACTGATCACTGTATAAATGTCAATGGTCCCAAAAATGTGTCAAAAGTGTCCAATCTGTCCGTCGCAATGTCACAGTACCGCTAAAAATCACAGATCATCGCCATTACTAGTGAAAAAAAATTAATATAAAAATGCCATAAATCTTTCCCATAGTTTGTAGACACTATAACTTTTGCGCAAACCAATCAATATACGCTTGCAATTTTTTTACCAAAAATATGTAGAAGAATATATATTGGCCTAAACTGATGAAAAAATTTTTTTCTTTTTTTAATTTTGGGGATATTTATTATAGCAAAAAGTAAAAAATATAGATTTTTTTTTTTCCAAAATTTACGTTTTTTTTTTGTTTATAGAGCAAAAAATAAAAACCGTGAAAGTGATTAAATACCACCAAAAGAAAGCTCTATTTGTGGGAAAAAAGGAAGCAAATTTCGTTTGGGTACAGCATTGCATGACTGGGCATTTGTCAGTTAAAGCGACGCAGTGCCAAATTGTAAAAAAGTGCTCTGGTCAGGAAGGCGGTAAAATCTTCCGGGGCTGGGAATATGAACTCATCATTGAAAAAGGTTATTTTTTTTTAATTTTATGTAAAAGGTTTTCCCACAAAACATACTAAAATGATACAATTTCACTTTGTACAAAGTATGAGTAGTTCTATTTTTTATGTTATTTGTAAAACATGTTAACCGCTTCCCGACCGGCCACTGCATATATACGTCAGCAGAATGGCACGGGCAGGCAGAATCACGTACCTGTACGTGATCGTGCATGTGCCTGCCCGTGGGTCGCGCGCGCGCCGCTAGCGGCGCGCTCGCGACCCGGTCGGGAGCTCCGTGACCCCGGCCGCGGGACCAGCGGACCCGATCGCCGCTGGTATCCCGCGATCGGGTTACGGAGCTGAAGAACGGGGAGAGGTCTATGTAAACAAACCTCTCCCCGCGCTTCCTACACTGACTGTCAGTGATCGGCGGTTCCCTGTCATCGGGAACGCCGATCAATGACGTCACACGTACAGCCACGCCCTCTACTGTAAAAAAAAAACACAACACGTCACACTGACTCCTCCCCGCCCCCTAGTGGTTAACCCCCTAACTACAACTGTCATTTACATAGGAATCAGTGCTATTTAAATAGCACTGATTTCTGTATAAATGACAAATGTCCCAAAAATGTGTCAAAAATGTCCGATGTGTCCGCCAAAATGTTGCAGTCACAATAAAAATCGCTGATCGCCGCCATTACTAATAAAAAAAAAAATATTAATAAAAATGCTATAAAACTATCCCCTATTTTGTAAACGCTATAACTTTTGCGCAAACTAATCAATAATCGCTAATTGCGATTTTTTTTACCAAAAATATGTAGAAGAATACGTATCGGTCTAAACTGAGGAAAAAAAATGTTTTTTTTTTATATTTTTTGGGGATATTTATTATAGCAAAAAGTAAAAAATATTGCATTTTTTTTTTCAAAATTGTCGCTCTATTTTTGTTTATAGAGCGCAAAAAATAAAAACCGCAGGGGCGATCAAATACCACCAAAAGAAAGCTCTATTTGTGGGAAAAAAAGGACGCCAATTTTGTTTGGAGCCACGTCGCATGACCGCGCAATTGTTAGTTAAAGCGACGCAGTGCCGAATTGCAAAAAGGGGCCTGGTCCTTTGGCTGCCAATTGGTCCGGGGCTGAAGTGGTTAAAATGTTTTGTTATAATAGTAATGGCATCTAATGCATGATTTTGACAATAAAAATAAACAAATAATCCTATGAATTATTTTGAACATGCTTTAACAAAACATGTTTTAGTGCTATTTGAGTATGTAACTAAAACAGAATATGATGTTTTCTAACTCAGCTCTCAAATTAGAAATTAAACTACTAGAACATTAGATGTGTGTCTCTCTCTAAGGACAAACTTTATCTTGCATACAATTTCAGAAAATGGAAAAGTTTAACCTAATGACGGAAATCTGGATTTTATAATTGCTATATGAATGTAAAAAAAAAAAATAGATTTGTATGCATTTATTTAACACATTAAATGAGAAATTATAATGATACTTGGCCATATTTATTTGAATTTTTTTGGGATATTTACCACTTAATAAACTTTATTTTTCTCATTTTCGGAAGTTGTATAAAATCTTCATATTACAAATAAACACTGATGCTTTCATCACCATTTGTTTGCAGAGTTTATTAGGTTTCTAGTATGCATTTGCTTCCATTTTGAATATCTGTCTCTAGCTATGTTTTTTAATCTGCTAACTCATTTGCCAAACATGCAACATTAGAGATGTAATTTATTTATTTATTTTCGTGTAGAGGTGCAATATTTGCGTTGATTATGGTATGTAACATACTAGTGTGGCTTTTCATTAGTAAAGTTTGACAAACTATTTTTTATGGACAAAACTTGCTAACTCTTAAGCCCCATACACACGGTCGGATTTTCCGATGGATTCTGTCCTATCAGACAATGTTGTCGGAAATTCCGACCGTGTGTAGGCACCATCGGACAGTTTCCATCGGATTGTCCGACGGACAAAGTCCTATCTCCTGCTGGATAGATTTTTTGACAACAAAGTCCGATCACACCAAATCCGATCGTGTGTAGCGAATTCCGACGGACAAAGTGCTACGCATGCTCAGATCACATTACAAGACCAAAGCTATTGGCTACTAGCCTCTACGTAGTCCCGTCGTAGGCAACAAACGTCACCACGTTCAGAATGTTCGGATTTTCCGACAACTTTGTCCGACCGTGTGTACGCAAAACCAACATCGGACAAAGTACGACGGACATGATCCGACGGACCTGGTCCTCGGATAATCCGAGCGTGTGTATGGGGCTTTAAAGACAAGTGAATTACATCTGTTTTAAAATGTCTACATATTGTAATGATGAGATATTTGATATGGTAATTTCTCACCATTTAGTCATTCAACTCAAAAATTAAAGTAGGGACTAGTTAAAATTGTGGGCATTTTTTTCCTGTTTGAGAGAACTCCATTTTCTGTTCTGGAGACACAACAGATGGTGAAAGGAGTAATGGGAAATCCCATTTTAGGCAGTAGCCAGTGGAAAAGATGTTTCTATTGGAAGATTACTTCCTACTTTTTGTTTTTGGTGACAACTGTAAAATTGTGGATCTCTCATCACTTTCTGTGCAAAAGACAATGTCCCCCCTGGCAAATAGAGGTGGTAAACCTTCTGAGCAGGGATACATCTACTAAGGTTCTAAATTTTGCCCACTTTATCCAAAAGTAAAGAACATTTTGGCTTTAAATACACTTGCTGTGTATGTTAATTGAGAAAACAAAAAGTGAGAAAACAGATAAATATAAGAATATAGGAATCAAATAACCCACATTCACATCAATTGAATATGAAATAGTGGTGTGATGAATCAGCAACGTGCACATAAATAACACAAAGATGTTCTTAAAGTTTTATCATCTAGTGTCAAAAGTCCAAAGATCACCACACCAGTGCTAAAAAACACTGTCATATATGACTGCTACAGAATCCATGCAATATTCCTCTGTGACACCAGTAATGTAAAAAACCCACTCCCAGTTACTCAGTCATGCCGCGTACACACGAAGGGACAATCCCGCGGGATTATCCTCTGGACTCAAGTCCAGCGGACAATCCCCTCGTGTGTGGGCGTCGGCGGACTTTTTGGCGCCAAAGTCAGGCGGACCAAAGTTTTGAGTTTGGTTTTAAAATTATCCGCTGGACTTGGCAGTCCGGCGGACAATCCCGCCGTTAGTAGGCTAGTCCGCCGGACTTTTTAAATGAACGGACTTGCCGCTCATCGGCAAGTCCGTTCATTTAGCACGTGACTTCAGGTTACGTAGCTAGCGAAGGCAGTAAATGCCGCCGCGCTAGCTCCGTCACCTGGCACGGATTTAAAGGGACTCCCCACGCCGAAAAACGGCATGGGGGTTCCCCCCAAATCCATCTCAGACCCTTATCCGAGCACGCAGCCTGGCCGGCCAGGAAAGGGGTGGGGACGAACGAGCGCCCCCCCCCCTCCTGAGCCGTACCAGGCCGCGTGCCCTCAACATGGGGTGCCCTGGGGAAAGGGGGGCCGTGCGGCCCCCCCACCCCAAAGCACCTTGTCCCCATGTTGATGAGGACAAGGGCCTCTTCCCGACAACCCTGGCCGTTGGTTGTCGGGGTCTGCGGGCGGGGGCTTATCGGAATCTGGGAGCCCCCTTTTATAAGGGGGCCCTCAGATCCCGGCCCCCCACCCTATGTGAATGAGTGTGGGGTACGATGTACCCCTACCCATTCACCTAAGGTGTAAAATGTAAAGTAAAAAAACACACACTTTTGAAAAAATATTTTATTGCACTGCTCCGGGGGTCTTCTTCCGTCTTGGGGGTCTTCTCGCCGGACTCCTCCGCCATTTACCAAGCTCTTTTACCGAGCGGAGAAGTCCGGCTACCTTCTTCGTCGTCGCCGCCGTCGTCTGGGGGTCTCGATCCGCCTTCGGTGGTCTTCTGGGGTCTTCCGGGGTCTCTTCTGTTCTTGCGGCGGTCGTCGTTTTCCGCGCCGCCGGCGCCTCTTCTTCTTCTTCTTCCGATGTTGACCCGTCGCTCTCTCTGGCCGGAATGGCAGAGCCGCGCTGTGCTGGGACTTATATAGGGACATGGGGACAGGGTCACATGCTCATGTCACATGGTGACCCCGCCCCCTTGTGATGTCACAGTCCCGGAGGATGCTGGGACTGTGACATCACAGGGGGCGGGGTCACCATGTGACATGAGCATGTGACCCTGTCCCCATGTCCCTATATAAGTCCCAGCACAGCGCGGCTCTGCCATTCCGGCCAGAGAGAGCGACGGGTCAACATCGGAAGAAGAAGAAGAAGAAGAAGAAGGCGGAGAAGGCGGAAGAAGAAGAAGAAGGCGGCGCAGAAAGCGACGACAGCGGCAAGAACAGAAGAGACCCCGAAGACCCCCGAAGGCGGATCGAGACCCCCAGACGACGGCGGCGACGACGAAGAAGGTAGCCGGACTTCTCCGCTCGGTAAAAGAGCTTGGTAAATGGTGGAGGAGTCCGGCGAGAAGACCCCCAAGACGGAAGAAGACCCCCGGAGCAGTGCAATAAAATATTTTTTCAAAAGTGTGTGTGTTTTTTTACTTTACATTTTACACTACACCTTAGGTGAATGGGTAGGGGTACATCGTACCCCATACTCATTCACATAGGGTGGGGGGCCGGGATCTGAGGGCCCCCTTATAAAAGGGGGCTCCCAGATTCCGATAAGCCCCCGCCCGCAGACCCCGACAACCAACGGCCAGGGTTGTCGGGAAGAGGCCCTTGTCCTCATCAACATGGGGACAAGGTCCTTTGGGGTGGGGGGCCGCCCCCCTTTCCCCAGGGCACCCCCCATGTTGAGGGCACGCGGCCTGGTACGGCTCAGGAGGGGGGGGCGCTCGCTCGTCCCCACCCCTTTCCTGGCCTGCGGGCTGCGTGCTCGGATAAGGGTCTGAGATGGATTTGGGGGGGACCCCCACGCCGTTTTTCGGCGTGGGGATTCCCTTTAAATCCATGCCAGGTGACGGAGCTAGCGCGCCGGCATTTACTGCCTACGCTAGCTACGTACCTGAAGTTACGTTCGAAATGAACGGACTGCTCCGTGTGTGGGCAAGTCCGTTCATTTTCAAAAGTCCCGCGGACTTTGGCCAGCGGATTGTCCGCCGGAGAAGTCCGGGCGTGTGTGGGCAAGTCCACACGCTCGGAAAGTCCGGCGAAGCCAGCTGGAAAGTCCGGCGGAATGTCCGCTGGACTAGGTCCGCCGGGAAAAGTCCCTTCGTGTGTACGCGGCATCACACTCACCTCTCAAACAAATGATTGACAATAAGGCTTTTTATAACCATACCATGGCTTCCCAGTAAAAAGATTCACTACATCTCCGCCTCGTAAATGCTCAGAATGACCATGTAAAGAAAGAAAGCTCCAAAGAGCGTAATCCCGGATGAATTCAAAAAGGTATTGCCAACAATTAAAAGGCTACATACACGCATATTATATAGTGTGCTTAAAATAAATGCCTATAATAAGTGCAAAGTCAGCCTTCCTTTGGAATCCCGCCCAGTGATCGACATCTCACCTGGTCCTTGTGTTGTGACTCCCACCGCGTCACTTCTGGTAGGGGGCTTAATGTCACTTCTGGTTACCGTATTCGAGTTACTGGTTTGCGTTTCGTCCAATTACTTTTTCTACAGGGATAGCCGAACGGCAAACAGCACCTCCTTATATACCCACCCATCCTGGGAACTTAACTTTCACTCCTCCAGCAGCCTCAAGCTATGGAACAGTTTGGCAATCCCCCCAGTGAGCATATTTAGAAAGAACATATCAACAGAGGATACATATTAAGTACAATGGAATCAATATTACTTATTAATCTCATAAGTCTCAAAATGATAACATTTATAAATTATTTCCATCTGAATTGCCTACACTAATGTACTATTAAAAACAATAATCACCCTAAATAAAAAATATTATTAAAAACAAATCCATATATATATATATATATATATATATATATATATATATATATATATATATATATATATATATATATATATATATATATATATATATATAATCCAATATCCTGTGCACTGAACATGAATCTTCATATTTTAATTTAGAATTTATTATTTAAAAATATTATATATTTTGATGATATATATTATTAAAAATGTATTGTCTATATATTTATGGATTATTTTATCTTTTTCAATTAATCCTATCCTATGTGTATATATATTTTTATATTATTTTTATGGATTGCCAATATTAATTGTATATATAAAAAACAGTTATGTATATATATATATATATAGATGAATATCCACTTCTGGACCAGTGACGTACCCATATGGCACTCTTGTAAAAGCAATCCTAGTAGCCAACTAGCCGCCGGATTTCCTTTAGGCTGGGTTCACATATGTGCGAATTGGATGCGTTTTTTGGCGCATCCAGTTTGCATGATAGGCCAGTGTGACCGGCTCTCAATGGAGTCGGTTCACACAGGCCCGGGGAGGCCGCGGAGCAGATTTCAAAAGGGTCCTGTGCATTTTTGGATCTGATTCAGGTGCAAATTCAGTCATAAATTCGGACCTGAATCACACCTGAACCGGAGAACAGAAACGCACCGGACCCCAGGTACGAAAACCGCTGCCACACCTATGTGAACCCGGCCTAACAAGTGGCAGGAAGCTTGCTCTGCCATCCCACTGGCAGACCCGAGCGACCAGCCAGTGCATCCGCCGGCAGGTAGAAAAGCTGAACAAAGCTTGGATCGGCTTTGATCGGCTCTCCACTATGGTAACCTGAAAGTGATGACCTGACAAGGATGTTAATATATATATATATATATATATATTAATTTAAAAACAAATTAAAGTGCCCCAGCCCCCTGTGCTCGCGCGCAAAGTCAAACATGAACGTCAGTCCCCACACACGCAAATAGTGGTCGTCCCACACATGTAAGGTTATTTTTATGAAAGCTAATTAAAAAATATTGAAAATGCCTTTGAAATTGCATGTTAAAGTTGATTATATGAAGCATATTCATTAGATGTTCATAATCACTACATATATTTGTATGTTTGTATTTTGCTTTTTGGAATATCTCATACTAGACCAGTGTTTCTCAACCAGGGGGTCTGTGGAACCCAGGGTTGCCTTCAACAAAAGGCAATTCCTGACTCACAGGTAAGAAACCACTGACACCAAATATCTTTTTAGCTAGCTGCACAGGGGGGCATTCTTCCAAGTCACCATCATGCTAATGTACTGTGAGCTGTAGGTATAGTAATTATTCACAGGGGTTCCCTGAGACTGGTGCATTATTTCAAGGGTTCCTCAATATTAAAAGGGTTGAGAAAAGCTGAACTAGACAATTGTTTGTCCTCTACACTTGAAGACTATCTTAATCTTCTGCCTTCGCCTGGTGGTACAAATAGGCTTTATTATTACCCATAATTATAATGTTAACTTTGTGACTTGAATTCTATTTTAGAATCCTTTTCCAGATGTAAGCAGTATTATCACTCTGGAGAAATATAAGTAAAGGGTTAGACACCTGAATGCTCTGTGGCTGTGTCTGTCAAATACTTATAGCAGCGCTAGGTACTAATTTTCAACTTGATTTGAAAAATGAGTGCATATATAAACGTTTAGTGTGTATATAAATACAAGATTAAATAAAAAAATGCCTAAAAGAAGTAAAGAAAAGTGTACCATGAAAAATCACCTTTACATTACGCCTTAAAGTGCTGAGTGCATAAATTAATAAATAAATTAATAAATTAAAGGTGCACGTGAACAAATAAATAAACAAGTTTGATCGATGAATGAATTGCACTGCGTATTTTCATCAAAAAACAAACAAAAAGTCCGCGTGACAAACAAACGATCCTCCAATCTGATGGATCAGCAATATGACGAAAGTGACAGTTCAATTAAGCATGTGACAATCGATTCTGTGTTGACTCTCCGTGAGTAATCCAAAACTTCCACCTTAAGTGACACCGTGTTACAGGGATTAGCCCCTTTTGGGGGTACACTCACCAGAAGTATACTTAAAATACGCCTGTAGTATTATACCCCGAGGACCTTCTCCACCAGCATCTGCTACAGCATTCACCCGCGCATGGATACCTCCAGTACATCAGCCTCTTTCTCCAGTGTTATATCCCCCTCAGCGTGGTTATATACAGTTGTGCATGTAATTAAACAAGGGGCCACATAGCGTAATATTGCTAAAAAAACTTCATTTATTAAAAATTATTATTTTTCCCTAAACAAAAAACTTCCCCCTGGGGGGTTAAGCGTACCAGAAATAGTTAAAATATCAGCATTTGGATAAATGTATGCATGAACGGTACTGTGCCTGCTCTCTAGCGCCGGATGCGGAGCCTTTCCAGTTTCCTGAGAGAGAAAGAGTGGCGTCCTTCCTGTCCGGACCCGCTGGAGCGCACCGTGAACCTTGAGGGCGTAGGTCAACAGGAAGTGACGTCATACGTTTGCGGTTCACGGTGCGCTCCAGCGGGTCCGGACAGGAAGGACGCCACTCTTTCTCTCTCAGGAAACTGGAAAGGCTCCGCATCCGGCGCTAGAGAGCAGGCACAGTACCGTTCATGCATACATTTATCCAAATGCTGATATTTTAACTATTTCTGGTACGCTTAACCCCCTAGGGGGAAGTTTTTTTGTTTAGGGAAAAATAATAATTTTTAATAAATGAAGTTTTTTTAGCAATATTACGCTATGTGGCCCCTTGTTTAATTACATGCACAACTGTATATAACCACGCTGAGGGGGATATAACACTGGAGAAAGAGGCTGATGTACTGGAGGTATCCATGCGCGGGTGAATGCTGTAGCAGATGCTGGTGGAGAAGGTCCTCGGGGTATAATACTACAGGCGTATTTTAAGTATACTTCTGGTGAGTGTACCCCCAAAAGGGGCTAATCCCTGTAACACGGTGTCACTTAAGGTGGAAGTTTTGGATTACTCACGGAGAGTCAACACAGAATCGATTGTCACATGCTTAATTGAACTGTCACTTTCGTCATATTGCTGATCCATCAGATTGGAGGATCGTTTGTTTGTCACGCGGACTTTTTGTTTGTTTTTTGATGAAAATACGCAGTGCAATTCATTCATCGATCAAACTCGTTTATTTATTTGTTCACGTGCACCTTTAATTTATTAATTTATTTATTAATTTATGCACTCAGCACTTTAAGGCGTAATGTAAAGGTGATTTTTCATGGTACACTTTTTTTTACTTCTTTTAGGCATTTTTTTATTTAATCTTGTATTTATATACACACTAAACGTTTATATATGCACTAATTTTTCAAATCAAGTTGAAAATTAGTACCTAGCGCTGCTATAAGTATTTGACAGACACAGCCACAGAGCATTCAGGTGTCTAACCCTTTACTTATATTTCTCCAATTTCACTGTCATTTAAGCAGCAGCTACATATTGTATTTTAGCACACCTCTGAAATCAATTGTTTACAACTACTATTTATTTTTTAGTATCTAATAACCACATTTATTATATTTATATCTATTTATTTATTTATAATTTATACACAGTGCTACACCGAATATTTATTTATTTATTTATTCACTCACACAATATATATTTATTTATTTATTTATATATTTGCCCACTACATCTTTTTCCGGGGTCTACACCACTTATCACCCCAAAGATTGTAAGCACACACACCCAAGTAGCGCAGAGAGGTGTTGAGCATAGGAGGGCGGAAAGCTTAAAACACCACTTCTTCACAGTATTATCACTCTGATGGAAAAGACCCATTTTTTTTACAAATCTATCCTTTAATATTAATACCAACAGACAGCATACAATAACATAAAAAAAAAAAGTTAATTACCTCTACCTATATCTTTGCTACCTTCAATAAAGTTTCTGTATTTTTTTTTACTGTGCTACAGAAAACTAACTGGCAAGATATGGATATCATGGTCTAACTTTAAGTGGATAAACTGTACTGTGTTTTTTGCCATCTCTTATGTCTGAATAAATTGGGCTATCTAAGCTAACAAAAAGACAAAAAAAAAAAAAACGGTGTGCCCTGACACTAAACATTTTAATGATACCCATGCCACACATCATTTTGGAAATTGGTTTTATGTTCCATTTTTTCATCATGTAATATTGTCCTGAGCTGCTAGAGAAAGACTAAATAAAAAAAACAAGTACTATGTACACGGAGAACACTCAACAGAGATGTGCAGCATGAGCTTGCATTCAGTTGGCCTGTTAGTCTTGATTTAATGTCTACTTTTTCTTTGGTACCTTACAGCATATCAAAACATCCTGTTCATAACTTCCCAAACAGATTCATTTTTCAGGTGTCATTTCTTGCTTTTCCGAACGCAAAACAATACAAAACAACATATAAACCTAGATCAGTGTTGGTTATTTTATGTTGTAAGTATGCTTATGTTCTGATATGACTATAATAAAAGTAATTGTCAGGGTAATACCACAAATACAATTCAGCAAAAATAAAGCATGCATCATTCTCAATACTGCTTTGTTAAAATTTGAAAAAAAGTGTATCTAATTAATATTCACCCAATTTGCATATGTAAATTACAGTCATGTTTCTTATATTACTCAATCTCCTTACAAACCTATAAATTGCAAATGTAAATGGGATATTTTACAGGTAATTAAGGGTAAGTTATGACTGAAGCAACCTAATTAGGTCTAATGTGCATGAGGAAATTAACTAAATGAAAAACTCTAATCTGATATATTTGGACTGCAATATAAAGTCACAAAAACAAAAGTGGCTAGAAATTGAAATTGCTCTCAATCTTACTATCCTTAATAAGTGACTACTGCATGAAATAACGATGGTTAATGATAAATATGTTACAATTTATAAGATAATTATAACAGTAATTGGAGTAAATGTTGGAGTTTCTCTTCTTTATTTCTTTATGGTGGATTTACTGTTATGTGAAGTCGACAGAAATGCAGTATACATTATATAAAATACCAAATGGTTGTCTTAAATTTACATACTTATATAGTTAGTCAGGTTGCAAAAAGACACTTGTATATCAAATTTGACCAATAGAGAATACATAAATTTAAACTGCGTCCACAGAACTCCGAACCAACAGCTGATCCAAGGGAAGGTAAACAAAAAAAAACCTATATAGCATGGTCAAGTTTTCTATAACAGGAAATAATGATAGTCTAACGTAATCGGGTATCCCTTGGAACAGCAAACTATAGTGTTATTTCTTTTAAATACATTATTTAACAAATGACAATAGCAAGCACAAAGACAAATTATCAAGCAGCAATTGATTTGTTTACATATCAGCCACCCTATATTTGCTACTGCATATCTATTGGATCGTTGGCCATAACTTTAAAAGGCTCTTCAGTGACTGGATTCATCTGCATTCTCCTTAATTTAAGTTTCATTCACTGACATTTGCTACTCCTTAATAGTAAATTTAGGTCACAGTAACATTGACTACATTTACAATACAGCAAATGGTACAGAACCAGTTTAATCCATTTTAATATTAGCAAAAAGAACATATTAGAATTGATCAATAATTTACCATTGATTCCTATAAAATCCCCTCCACTATTGATTCTGCTAACTCTCTATTATTATATAACATATTTGACAGTCTGTCAAAGTGTGGTTTAAACTGAAACTAAATGCTGACGCATTTCAGATTCATAAGGAGGGTTTTCTCCAGTTATAGCCACTTTGACTAATCTCAATACATCAAACATTAAAATATCTGTAAGCACCCACACATCTTATATACTTTGTGAGCCATTGCACTACCTGTTATGGGTGACACCTCTGACAGGTGATGCAGGTTCACTGAAGGTGTGGAGCCTAAATGATGACTTGGTCTTCACAAAAGTATGAGTGATGGGCTATTTATTCTAGTGAGCCCTGGGATACTCTGCTGCAAGCTGACATTACATCATAGCCCCCATGATTGCCCTACTAAGGGGTTACAGGAGCAGAGTAGTTATAATGAGGAGGCAGGCAATGTGCAGTTGGTGTCCAATTAGAGATTGAGGCAGAAAGCAGGCAAGAGAAAAACAGGGAGAGTCAGCAGCAGGGGCTGGAGACACGAGCATAATCAAGCAATTCAGGTCAGCAATGAATAATCACAGCCAGATAACAGCAATCTCATGCACAAGGTAGCGGGCAATAAGTGACAGCACCAGCCATCAGAAGGAAGGATGTTTAAATATCCTTTAAGGCCTGGGAGATGCCCAGCATCTGAGACATGCACAACTGGCTATAGCCAAAAGCTACATACTATTGTACAACAAGCTGCATATGGACAAGAAGGTCCATGCCTCTAAATATTCAGATCCTAGAAGTAAAACCAACATTTCAAAATCTCTGCTATAATCTTGACATGCTCAGTCTGCCAGTGGAACCATTTTTGGCAACTCTGTCCAATCAGAATGTTTTTAGAAGCTGTGAACTCCATGATTAAAATTATGTAGATTTACAAATATGATATGCTACTTATTCATGATATGTTACTTATTCAGGGTATTTTGTTTAAAAACTAATATGTTTTGACACAATAATTACATTATTTTGTTTGCAAATCTAAAGACTTACAAAAACAATTAACAGCAATGGCTACAGATGTTCTGTAGCACAAAGTTCCACTGACTGAGTGAACAGAGTAACTTATAACTCTTGCAGAGTAGTAATGATGTCTACTGGGGAAGACATGTAAGGGCCATTGTCATCGGCATTAAAAACTGTACAAAGATAGCTGAGAGGATATTATTAAACATCTTCTAGAATACAGTATAACAAAAGAACTGCTGAATATGTTAGTCCATGAGGCTGTTCATTGCATAAGGACAGCACCTGCATTCTGGTAATACCATCCCTTTGGTTGTAAGGAGCAACTTTTTGACTTCCACCATATTAATCAAAGGCATTGCAAAAGTTACTATGTAGCATAATGCATATATTTTAAACTAATTATGACTAACACATCTGCTGACTTTTGTGACTTTGTTCTATAAAAAAGTATGACACTGGTATATTGCATGCATCGGCAGATTGAAAAATATATACATAGTGTAATTAAAAGGGAACAATCTGAATAAGGAAAGTAGAACCATATTTTATGCTTCCACTGGGCTTTCGCATTCATAATGTAAAAAAAAAATTATTGTATATAAAAATTTTGAAAGAATCAGCCTCAAATATATTTCAGTAAGTCTGTCCACTTTTTTTTGCAAATGCAGAACACAGATGTTTCTCACATGATATGGCAGCACAGGTTGTCATAACAATTTTTAGCTTTCGCGTTAGCTTTCTTTCAGACCCAGCCATTCATTAGATTTCACTTCTGGAATGCATGTTTCAGTCACAGAATCACTTTATTGATTGTCTCTCACTGTTTCCCAGGTCAGACCTCTAGTTTGATTTGGTTTCCTGTCCATTCCAGCACAGGTAGGCCTGGGCATGCGATTCTATTGTGTCCAGCACATACACGCTGCCTTAGATGTACACAAACTAGACAAGACCCCTATTTAAGTGCAACCTTTTCCATTTGTAGGCCAAACCTTCTGGTCCTTAAATCTTTATTCTAAGTATGGATACTCTTGGGTAATTTCATTGGTCCGCTTGGACCAATGTAATTCTGCAAATTCCATACCTGACTGATCTCTATGGAAATTGAGATTCAATGTAATTGCCAGCACTAGTACAGTGATGCTTACTGTCTTCCGAGCCCTGTGCCAAATGGCTGCCCTGGTGCATAGTGAACAAGGGAGGGGACTCACTCGGACAGGTGCCACTCAGAGAACACCTTGTACTTTTTTCAATGAATACAAGGCATCAAGTTATTGAAGGAGGTGTAGCTCTTGAGGTTACCACCCCAGCCATCCACTTTGTCCAATCAGAAAATCAGTGACCACAAGTGTCCACTATGCAGCAGGGCAGCTGGTTGTCACAGGATAGGGAGCATCATTGTAGTAGAGCCAGCTACTTCAGTGACTCATCATTTCCACAGGGATTAGCCAGGTATGGAACATGCATACTTTCAAGCTATACCAATGTAATTATGAAAATTATGTAATTATGAAAAAATAGTGTATGTCATGTAAGCCAAAATGTTTATTCAATTTTTGATAGAGTGAGGGAAACTCAAACTGTTAAATGTTTACAGTCAGAACTCCAAACCAAGAGTTTGTAATTCTTCCTTTCTCTATCACAAATGTTCAGGATGTGATACACTTTACTTAGACTTCTCCATTAGATTGTTCAAAGCTATCTAAGCAGGTCTAGTCCTTAAGGGAGAAAGTTACTAAAACTGGAGCACTGAGAATCTGATGTAATTGTGCATGGTAGCCAATCAGCTTCTAACTTCAGCTTTTTCAATTAAGCTTTGACAATAAAACCTGGAAGCTTCTATGCAGAGCTGCACCAGATTTTGCATGCTCCAGTTTTAGTAAATCTCCCCCTTTGTGCCTTTTACCAGGGTTTCATTGTAAAACAGCAGAGTAGGAAATGCTCTTGGTTACTATAGCTTCTCTAGCTTATGGTCCCTGGATGAAGTTCAACTTTACGAGAACACAGCAAGTTGAAGTAACTCTGTACTAGGTCTCTGACTACAGCTTTGGCTCAATGGGTGTTCTATTCAATGTTCCACTCTCCCCTAGATCCAGTTTCCCACACAAAAAAAGCTTGTGGAAGGTCTTGCTGGATCAAAGTAGCTTCTTAAACACTTGGACCCCAAGAAGGCTAAGCCCCCTTGGGGACCTAGTCTTAAGCCTAGCATGTACTAAGAATAGCCTGTAAGCACAGACTCAGCTCACAACGGAGCACATCCAGTTTGTTAATGCTTGGCCAAGACCACTATTGACCAAACCCACCAAGGATTATCCAGCCAACAGACAGGGGGTTTGTGAAACACCGTGGTACCTATTAAAAAGAACCTGACTGTCAATGTAACACAGGAAACTAATGAGCAGATCAGTCTAATGCCGCGTACACACAATCGGACTATCCGGCGGACTTGGTGCGGCGGACCAGAGTCCGGCGGACTTGGTGTGGCGGACCAGAGTCCGGCGGACAATCCGCCCGTGTGTGGGCTTCGGCGGACATTTTCTTCCCAAAAGTCCGGCGGACTTAGAAAGAAGTTTTGACTCAAAATTACCTGCTGGACTCTGCAGTCCAGCGGACAACCCAGCCGTCTGTGTGCTAGTCCACCGGACTTTTGAAATGAACAGACTTGCCCACACACGGAGTAAAGTCCGTTCACTTAGAAAGAAAGTCAATGTTGCCGCCTCCATCGGCGAGATTGACACCTTGCTAGCCCCGTCACCTGGTATGAATTTAAAGGGGAATCCCTACTCTTAAAAAACAGCGTGGGGGTCCCCCCCAGATCCATATCAGACCCTTATCCGGGCACGCAGCCCGGCCAGTCAGGAAAGGGGGTGGGGACGAGCGAGCACCCCCCCTCCTGAGCCGTACCAGGCCACGTACCCTCAACATGGGGGGGTGCTTTGGGGAAGATGGGGCCTACCCCAAAGCACCTTGTCCCCATGTTGATGAGGACAAGGGCCTCTTCCCGACAACCCTGGCCGTTGGTTGTCGGGGTCTGCGGGCAGGGGGCTTATTGGAATCTGGGAGCCCCCTTTAATAAGGAGGCCCCCATATTCCGGCCCCCCACCCTATGTGAATGAGTATGGGGTACCATGTACCCCTACCCATTCACCTGGGGAAAAAAAGTGTACATAAAAAAACACAACACAGGTTTTCAAAATACTTTATTAGAAAGCTCTGGGGGTCTTCTCTTCTTCCGTCTTCGGGGGTCTTCTCGCCGGACTCCTCCGCTATCTTCTGCTCTTTTACTAGCGGAGGAGCCCGGCTTTCTTCTTCGTCGCCGCCGCCGTCCGGGGGTCTTTTTCCGACTTCGGGGGTCTTGTCCCGCTCTTCGGTTCTTCTTGCCGGGCCTCCGCTTTCTTCTTCCAGCACTTTTACTAGCAGTGGCCCGGTCTTCTGTCGCTGTCGCTGTCGCTGCCGCCTTTTGCTTCTGCTTATTCTCCTTCTTCCTTGATCCGATGTTGACACAACGCTCTCTCTGGCCGCAATGGCAGGGACACATTGTGCGGCGACTTATATAGGGACACGGGGCGGGTTCACCGGGTGATGTCACATGGTGACCCGCCTCTTATGATGTCACAGTCCCAGCATCCTCCAATGTCCCTGCCATTGCGGCCAGAGAGAGCGTTGTGTCAACATCGGATCAATGAAGAAGGAGAAAAAGCAGAAGCAGAAGAAGCAGAAGGCGGCGGCGACAGTGACAGAAGACCGGGCCAACGCTAGTAAAAGAGCTGGAAGAAGAAAGCGGAGGCTCGGCAAGAAGAACCGAAGAGCGGGACAACAACCCTGAAGTCGTAAGAAGACCCCTGGATGGCGGCGGCGACGAAGGAGTAAGCCGGGCTCCTCTGCTAGTAAAAGAGCTAGTAAAAGAGCAGAAGATAGTGGAGGAGTCCGGCGAGAAGACCCCTGAAGACGGAAGAAGAGAAGATCCCCGAAGCTGTCTAATAAAGTATTTTAAAAACCTGTGTTGTGTTTTTTTATGTACACTTTTTTCCCCCAGGTGAATGGGTAGGGGTACATGGTACCCCATACTCATTCACATAGGGTGGGGGCCGGAATCTAGAGGCCCCCTTATTAAATGGGGCTCCCAGATTCCGATAAGCCCCCTGCCCGCAGACCCCGACAACCAACGGCCAGGGTTGTCGGGAAGAGGCCCTTGTCCTCATCAACATGGAGACAAGGTGCTTTGGGGTGGGGGGGCTGCAAAGCACCCCCCCCATGTTGAGGGCATGTGGCCTGGTATGGCTGAGGAAAGGGGGGGCGCTCGCTCGTCCCCACCCCCTTTCCTGACCGGCCGGACTGCGTGCTCGGATAAGGGTCTGATATGAATTTTTCGGCGTAGGGATTCCCCTTTAAATCCATACCAGGCGACGGGGCTAGCAAGGTGTCAATATCGCAGATCGAGGCGGCGACATTGGCTTTAGTTTGCTAGTCCCGTCTACCTGGAGTCACGTTCAAATAAACAGACTTTACTCCGTGTGAGGGCAAGTCCGTTCATTTCAAAAGTCCGGTGGACCTTCGCCAAAAGTCTGGCGGATTGTACGCCGTACCTAGTCCACTGGAAAATTCCGGTCGTGTGTGGGCAAGTCCGCTAGTTCAGAAAGTCCGGCGGATTGTCAGCCGGATTAAGTCCGCCGGATAGTCCGGCCGAATAGTACGATCGTGTGTACGCGGCATAAGAGATTTTAACAAAACAGCAAAAATAAATAATTGCAAAGCAGTGCTTAAGAAACACATCACTACATAGATATTTAAGTGATCCTAATAACATTGAGGTTTTTTTTTATGTACTACTTACATCTGTTAATGATCCAACAACCATATCTCAAAGTTTTCCAGGATAAATACCATCAGGGCCCATTAGTTTATTAAGCTTAAACTGAGCCTGTTCCTCTCCTACCTTTGTCTCCAGAAATCCTAAAATGCTAAAATAGATAGATAGATAGATAGATAGATAGATAGATAGATAGATAGATAGATAGATAGATAGATAGATAGATAGATAGATAAAGTTTGAGATCAACATGCAGACATTTATATTTCCTTTACTGTTTATTTATTCATATTTATATTAATTGACTAATCTACCACTGCATAATACAGTTCATTGAAGCGGATATATCACAGGAATTGTTAATATCATTGCTAATTTTATCAGCTGAAGCTTGAAGGCCTTTGTAAATGATCCTAATTTTATATTACTTATAGAAGAGAAAAACAATGTCTACTTTACTAAATATGAAAAACAAACATACACACACACATATAGCAGGATGCTTGCTAAACAATTAAAATACAGTATCTCACAAAAGTGAGTACATACCTCACATTTTTGTAAATATTTTATTATATCTTTTCTTGTGACAACACTGAAGAAATTACACTTTTCTACAATGTAAAGTAGTGAGTGTACAGCTTGTATAACAGTGTAAATTTGCTGTCCCCTCAAAATAACAACACACAGCCATTAATGTCTAAACTGCTGGCAACAAAATTGAGTACACCCCTATGTAAAAATGTCCAAATTGGGCCCAAAGTGTCAATATTTTGTGTGGCCACCATTATTTTCCCGTACTGCCTTAACCCTCTTGGGTATGGAGTTCACCAGCGCTTCACAGGTTGCCACTGAAGTTCTCTTCCACTCCTCCATGACGACATCACAGAGCTGGTGAATGTTAGAGACCTTGCTCTCCTCCACCTTCCGTTTGATCATGACCCACAGATGCTGAATAGGGTTTAGGTCTGGAGACATGCTTGACCAGTCCATCACCTTTACCCTCAGCTTCTTTAGCAAGGCAGTGGTCTTCTTGGAGATGTGTTTGGGGTCTTTATCATGTTGGAATACTGCCCTGGGAAGGGGATTGTGTCATGCTCTGCTTCAGCATGTCACAGTACATGTTGGCATTCATGGTTTCCTCAATGAAATGTAGCTCCCCAGTGTCGGCAGCACTCATGCAGCCATGGGCGTCCGCAGGTAGGGGCAAGGGGGGTCAAGTGCCCCCTCCTGGCAGGGCTGGTGCTACCTATAGGCAGGGCTTAAGTCCTGCGGGAACGCGTGGGAACGGCGTCCCTGCACTTTTTTCACAGCAGGAACGCCGTTCCCTCTTCAGGACTAGAGCCGCCCGAGGCTCTAGCACAGGCATCACTAAATGTCGGACAGCGGGCCAAGTCCGGACCGCGTCAATGATATGTGCGGCCCCACCGCAGTCACGTCATTTAAGATTTTCTTTTTTGCTTCAGCTGCCGCTAGCTCTGTTGTCTTCACAGAGCTGACGTCGGAAGAGCAGCACAGCGATGCACGGAGGGCAGGGGCTGGCCCAGTTAACTGATTGGTTGATAGAATGCAGAGCAGTTCCAGCAACCAATCAGTTAACTGGGGCAGGTCCCGCCCTCTGTCCATCCCTTTGCTGCACTTCCGATGTCAGCTCTGTGCCTCTGATTTCATCTGCTGTGTCCTGTGTAAGGTAAGACAGGGAACAGGGCACTGTAATGAAGGACGGAGGGGGAAAGTATCAGAGGAAGGAGGGGTGATAGGGAGGCAGGGCAGGAATGTGAAGAAGGGTGCTATAAAGGGGCTGAGGACAGGTTTAAATGTTAAAACTGGCTACTTGGTCATCTCCTGTAGCATGTCACATTCGCAGTCTGGTCATCTCCTGTAGCATGTCACATTCGCAGTCTGGTCATCTCATGTAGCATGTCGCATTCGCAGTCTGGTCATCTCATGTAGCATGTCGCATTCGCCGTCTGGTCATCTCCTGTAGTATGTCACATTCGCAGTCTGGTCATCTCCTGTAGCATGTCGCATTCGCAGTCTGGTCATCTCCTGTAGCATGTCGCATTCGCAGTCTGGTCATCTCCTGTAGCATGTCGCATTCGCAGTCTGGTCATCTCCTGTAGCATGTCGCATTCGCAGTCTGGTCATCTCCTGTAGCATGTCGCATTCGCAGTCTGGTCATCTCCTGTAGCATGTCGCATTCGCAGTCTGGTCATCTCCTGTAGTATGTCGCATTCGCAGTCTGGTCATCTCCTGTAGCATGTTGCATTCGCAGTCTGGTCATCTCCTGTAGCATGTTGCATTCGCAGTCTGGTCATCTCCTGTAGCATGTCGCATTCGCAGTCTGGAGAAACAAGAAAAACAGAAGGGCGCACCGACCTTTGTGCATTACCACTAAAAGGCTTTATTGAAATAGATAAAACAGCAAATTTTCTACTCACAAGCGAGTACACGATAAAGGCAAATGCATAGATAGATAGACATGTCCACTGCTATGAACCTCCGACCTCAACTCTTGGGTACCGTGAAGATCTGATGCTTCCTCTAGCGAATGGCTGACGCGTTTCAGGGGAGCACCCCTTTCCTCAGAGCCTACAAATGGGCAATGGTCTCGTCTCCCCCCATTTAACGTCCCTCTCCTTTTATAAGGAGAGTGTATAGGTGGGCGTGGTCAGGCACCCCCATAGCCTCTCCCCCTCATAGGCACACCCATCTCCCATTAGGTGCATGATTGATTACATACTTAGTAAATAGTGCCCTTATCCGCCAATCTTGGCGAGCAGAGAAAACCTCCCCAGTGGCATCCCCAAGATCCAGGGCTCCCCAAAAATAGAATAGAAAGAGAGAGAAGGTCCGCTTACCCAGAGTAGATCATTGGCCAGCATATTCCCCATTCACTATAATGCTCTCATGTATGGCTGGAGCGAAAACACACCCGCGCTTCCGGGTTAAAAGTCAGCATTAGGCCAGCCTGGGAGCGAGGCGTGGTACGACCGGAAGTTGCGGGTGGAGCGCAAATACACCCGCTCTTCCGGATCGGAGACGCCACAGATTTCCAGCCATACATGAGAGCATTATAGTGAATGGGGAATATGCTGGCCAATGATCTACTCTGGGTAAGCGGACCTTCTCTCTCTTTCTATTCTATTTTTGGGAAGCCCTGGTTCTTGGGGATGTCACTGGGGAGGTTTTCTCCGCTCGCCAAGATTGGCGGATAAGGGCACTATTTACTAAGTATGTAATCAATCATGCACCTAATGGGAGATGGGTGTGCCTATGAGGGGGAGAGGCCATGGGGGTGCCTGACCACGCCCACCTATACACTCTCCTTATAAAAGGAGAGGGACGTTAAATGGGGGGAGACGAGACCATTGCCCATTTGTAGGCTCTGAGGAAAAGGGTACTCCCCTGAAACGCGTCAGCCATTCGCTAGAGGAAGCATCAGATCTTCACGGTACCCAAGAGTTGAGGTCGGAGGATCATAGCAGTGGACGTGTCTATCTATCTATGCATTTGCCTTTATTGTGTACTCGCTTGTGAGTAGAAAATTTGCTGTTTTATCTATTTTAATAAAGCCTTTTAGTGGTAATGCACAAAGGTCGGTGCGCCCTTCTGTTTTTCTTGTTTCCTGAGTGTTTATGAACACCCATTGTTCAGAGGAGGGCTGCAAGACTTTGGACATTTCCTTGAGGAACCATTTAGATCACGAATCAAGAGACTAGACACCCGAGCGCAGGAGAATTTGTTGTGCATTCGCAGTCTGGTCATCTCCTGTAGCATGTTGCATTCGCAGTCTGGTCATCTGTAGCATGTTGCATTCGCAGTCTGGTCATCTCCTGTAGCATGTTGCATTCGCAGTCTGGTGATCTCCTATAGTATGTCGCATTCGCAGTCTGGTCATCTCCTGTAGTATGTCACATTCGCAGTCTGGTCATCTCCTGTAGCATGTTGCATTCGCAGTCTGGTCATCTTCTGTAGTATGTCGCATTCACAGTCTGGTCATCTGTAGCATGTCGCATTCGCAGTCTGGTCATCTCCTGTAGCATGTTGCATTCGCAGTCTGGTCATCTCCTGTAGTATGTCGCATTCGCAGTCTGGTCATCTCCTGTAGTATGTCACATTCGCAGTCTGGTCATCTCCTGTAGCATGTTGCATTTGCAGTCTGGTCATCTCCTGTAGCATGTCGCATTCACAGTCTGGTCATCTGTAGCATGTCGCATTCGCAGTCTGGTCATCTCCTGTAGTCGTATTCTCAGTCTGGTCATCTCCTGTAGTATGTCGCATTCGCAGTCTGGTCATCTCCTGTAGCATGTCGCATTCGCAGTCTGGTCATCTCCTGTAGCATGTCGCATTCGCAGTATGGTCATCTCCTGTAATATGTCGCATTCGCAGTCTGGTCATCTCCTCTAGCATGTCGCATTCGCAGTCCGGTCATCTCCTGTAGCATGTCTCATTCGCAGTCTGGTCATCTCCTGTAGCATGTCGCATTCGCAGTCCGGTCATCTCCTGTAGCATGTCGCATTCGCAGTCTGGTCATCTCCTGTAGTATGTTGCATTCGCAGTCTGGTCATCTCCTGTAGCATGTCGCATTCGCAGTCTGGTCATCTCCTGTAGCATGTCGCATTCGCAGTCTGGTCATCTCCTGTAGCATGTCGCATTCGCAGTCTGGTCATCTCCTGTAGTATGTCGCATTCGCAGTCTGGTCATCTCTTGTAGTATGTCGCATTTGCAGTCTGGTCATCTCCTGTAGTATGTCACATTTGCAGTCTGGTCATCTCCTGTAGCATGTCGCATTCGCAGTCTAGTCATCTCCTGTAGTATGTCGCATTCGCAGTCTGATCAGCTCCTGTAGTATGTCGCATTCGCAGTCTGGTCAGCTTCTGTAGTATGTCGCATTCGCAGTCTGGTCAGCTTCTGTAGTATGTCGCATTCGCAGTCTGGTCAGCTCCTGTAGTATGTCGCATTCGCAGTCTGGTCATCTCCTGTAGTATGTCGCATTCGCAGTCTGGTCATCTCCTGTAGCATGTCGCATTCACAGTCTGGTCATCTCCTGTAGCATGTCGCATTCGCAGTCTGGTCATCTCCTGTAGTATGTCGCATTCGCAGTCTGGTCATCTCCTGTAGTATGTCGCATTTGCAGTCTGGTCATCTCCTGTAGTATGTCGCATTTGCAGTCTGGTCATCTCCTGTAGCATGTCGCATTCGCAGTCTGGTCATCTCCTGTAGTATGTCGCATTTGCAGTCTGATCAGCTCCTGTAGTATGTCGCATTCACAGTCTGATCAGCTCCTGTAGTATGTCGCATTCGCAGTCTGGTCATCTTCTGAAGTGTGTCGCATTCGCAGTCTGATCAGCTCCTGTAGTATGTCGCATTCGCAGTCTGGTCATCTTCTGTAGTATGTCGCATTCGCAGTCTGATCAGCTCCTGTATCTGTACTTTGTCTGCAGTCTCTGACCATGATAATGACAGTCGAAAAGGGGCAGAGCATGGGTGACCTTAAAATTATGCCCCCCCCTGAAAAAAGTTCTACGGACGCCCATGCATGCAGCCCCAGACCATGACACTCCCACCACCATGACTGTAGGCAAGACACACTTGTCTTTGTACTCCTCACCTGGTTGCCGCCACACATGCTTGAAACCATCTGAACCAAATTTGTTTATCTTGGTCTCATCAGACCATGGGGTATGGTTCCAGTACTCCATGTCCTTAGTCTGCTTGTCTTCAGTAGTACAATACATGTTTAAACTTTAAATAAACTATTGTTACAGGCGCTGGATGGAATTGTGTTGCCGATTTAGAAATGACCAGCAGATTAGTGTTCATTTTTATGTAAATTTTTGATTTAGTTTTAGTCATAGTCTTTTGGTATAAACGTTTTTATTGAAATTGGAAAGATCATAACAAGAGAAAGAAAGTGCGGTCGCAGCTGCTCAGTACAATATGAATCAAAACAGTAACCAATGTGAGACAAAACTCAACAGAGTAGTAACAGTAAGCGCAAGTAATCTATGCACAGTAAAGAACATATTGGTAAATCAAGACAAGAGAGGTGCCTGAAATTCGTAGCAATGAAAGTATTGGAGTATAATAAATCGGGATCACCATAACTTGGAGTAGCAGAAATGGTGTATGTGAATAGCTAGTTAAGCATTATATGTGCGGTAGGAGGGATGGGAAAAAGGTCGAAAGAGAGAAAATTACCTAGGTAAGTATAGGGAACATCACCTATATGTACTTATAGGGTGTAGATATAAGGTCCACGATCCAACCATAGGTAGGTGGAGTGTAAGGAGGAGCATACAGGAAGGGTAGGGGTTACTTTATGTCGTGGATAGGTTGGTCGAACGTGAATCACCACAGCTCCAATTATGAAATCAGGAGGGAATATTAGAGTAATCGGGAGTCGTTCGGAAGTGTAGCCAACACGACCAAATTTGAGTGAATTTGTGGGGGGTGTCTCTGGCTTGGTGGATCAGTTCTTCCATTTCAGCGGTTCTATCAATATGTCGGAACCAGTCCTTCAAGGAAGGCGGATCTTTAGACTTCCATTTAGTGGGGATACACATGTTTGCCGCCATGAGCATCTGCATGGGTAGAGATCTGAGGTAAGACCTGGAAGATGTGGAGGAAAGATGTAGTAAAAGTTGTGATGGGGAGAAATCTAAGGTGTGTGGAAATTTGTTGTGTAAGTCTATGTACGGCTGTCCAGAAAGGCTGGAGTTTGGGGCAGGACCACCAAATGTGTAGCAAGGATCCAGTATCTTCTTCACATCTCCAACAGAATGAGGAGGTTGAAGGGTAGATGCAATGTAATGCTGCAGGCGTTTTGTACCATCTGGAAATCAATTTAAAAGCGTTTTCTTGGGCGCAAACGTTAAGGGAACCTTTGTGGATAATTGTGTAAATTTTTCCCCAATCTTTATCAGAAATGGTGGTAGAGAGATCATTATGCCATTTATCTCTGGTCCAGGAATCTGTGAGTTGAAGGCTCGGAAACAGTAAGTTGTAAGTGAATGAGATAAGGTGTCTTTGTGGTTCCTGCATAGTACACATGTCTTTAAGAGGACTTAGAGACCTGGACCAATCTGCGTGTTCAGCTTTGGCTGTGAGAAAATGTCTGATTTGGACATACGTCCAGAATGGGAATTTGTCCAAAGGTAGTTTTGTTCAGTAAGGAATGAGGAGTGCATTCCCGGCGGAAAATCAGGGTTAAGTCTGAGTGGGGTCATAGGTCCCAGGTGAGAGGAAAGCTGATATTTGTGACATGCCAAACGAAAGTAGTGCAGAGTCGCGGATATCAAAGGATGTGACATATATATGGGTGGGACGTAGTTTGGAAGCATCCATGGGGTTTTGGCTACAGGAGTAGGGGCTAAAGAATTTTCTAAATGGACCCAGTCTTTGGTGGAAACGTGTATATTCCAGTCGATAGTTCTTGTTAGATGGCAAGCTAGGTAATATTTTTTGATGTCTGGTAAGCTCCGACCCCCTTTGAGTTTGGGTGTGGTGAGTTTCTCGTAGCTTAATCTATGTTTTAGTTTGTTCCAAATGAATTCTAGTCATAGTCTTTTGACTAAAATGCCATTTTAGTCGTATTTTAGTCATCTGAATTGTTTTATTCGTATTTTAGTTGACTAAAATAGTGGTACTTTAGTAGACGGAAATATTTTAGTAGATGAAATTAACACTAGTGGGTTGACAGCAAGCATAAAGTTGGGCACTGTTCAGATATGTGACAACATGTCACAGTTACTAGAACAATTGTTTCAGAATCAAAAGCTGGGTGTCTCGATTTATAGGGTAATGTAGCTGTATCACATTGGGACACTGCTGAAACAAAGGGAAAACTGCTTAAAATGCAATCTTACACCTAGGTATGTGTGCATGATAACAGATTTTCTTCTTTAATTGTACTGCTTTTTAAAATATATTTGAGAATTGTTTACTGTAACTGAACATAAACCACTTTATTTTGACACCACTGTCACTCTACATGTAGCTTTAGCTACATGTGATGTTGCCTTTGACAGTCTATAATCAGGTGCTCAGCTAAAAAATATGTACTTATCTAAAAAAAAAGCTTAAGCCCTATATGCTTATTGGAGGCAAAAAAAAAACAAATTGGAAGCTATGCTGCTTATATATTGTAATGAAAATGGTTAATAATTTATTAAGAATGGTTGTTGATGGTGTAAATTGCTAATGTGCTTCACCACTAATAGCTATAAGTGAATATATCCCTTAGACTAGAAAAGGCTGAAGGCCATTCTAACTTCTTAAATTGACCAACATATACAACATATTTAAGATTTACTACTTTTGAGAGTGGAACATAGAATCTTCTGGAACAAGTTATGGTATGGCTGAAATATACCAATTAACATTTATGTCACGTACACACGATCGGACATTCTGACAACGAAATCCTGGGATTTATTTACGAAAGATGTTGGCTCAAACTTGTCTTGCATACATACGGTCGCACAAATGTTGTCGGAAATTCCAACAAAAAATTTACGATGGTGCCTAGTCCATAAAGATAAAAACAATAAGGTACAAAACACCATTAAAAACAATTATATCACATATACAATTGGTCTTGCAGTGTTTAGACATACAAGACCAATGCATTTTGCGGGGGTTTGGTTCTTCAGGATCCACCCCTTAGGCTATGTTCACACTGCTGCGATGCACGAACCACAGTGATCTCTGTGCGGTTTCTCGCATCACATCTGAATCGCAGGCAGTTCACACTGCGCTATGCAAACCGCTGCGGGTGACAATATAAAGTTAATTAGACCCCCAAGTCGGTTCGCAGAACGCAGTGCGAACTGTGGAATTAGATCGCATGGGTCTGAGCACTCATGCGATCCGATTCCAGTGCAGACCGAAAAATGCCCAGGCCATTTTTTGATATAAAGTACTGCGTTGCTTTAACTGACAATTGCTCGATCATGCATCGTTGTACCCACATTAAATTTATGTCCTTTTTTCCAACAAATAGAGCTTTCTTTTGGTGGTATTTGATCACCTCTGTGTTTTTTATTTATTGAGCAATAAAAAAAAAAAAGAGTGACACTTTTGAAAAAAAAAACTATATTTTTTTACTTTCTGCTATAAAACATACCCAATAAAAAAAATCTAAAAAATCAAGTTTCTTCATAAATTCTGGCAAATATGTATACTGATACATATTTGTGGTAAAAAAAAAAAACCCTAATGGATTTTATTTCTTGCATTGCAGGGAAAGAAAATCAATCACATCCCTGCTGACAGAACAGAGCTCTGCATTGGTTACATAGGCAGAGCTCAGTTCTGTGTCTCTTCTCATAGTTCAAAGGGCATACATTGATTGGCCTGTGCTGTCGCACGCGCATGCCCCCTGACCGGAAGTGCTGGATAAGGTGCAAAGTATGTGATCTGGCACAGGAGAGCAGATCTACCGCTATATAACTCAGTTAGTCAGTCGGCAAGTGGCTAAACATATCAAAAAATACATAAACAAACTTTAATATAATATAAACAAAGGCTATATTAGCAAACAAAAAACAAACAAAAACAAAACAAGCAAAGAGCAAACAATACACAAAAACACCCTGTCATAAATGTCAAATGTCCCACCAGAAGTGTGTCATCTAAGCAGAGGGGGTCAAACTAAGTACAGGGAGAACCCCCTCATTAAGCAAGATATATAATGTTAATCGCAATGTATTTACCTCCAAGCACCAATTGTAGATCTCATTCCTCAGAACATCATTTACAGACGTGAATATATTTTCTTTTCATATCAATGGATAATTAAATTGGATAATCACCCTATTTATTTTGTGAATTGTCCCCACTTCTTTCGTAAATAAGCCTCAGAGACTACAAATTAGAATGTTATAAAATCATATGTCTGTATTTCAGTATAAAATAAAAATAAAATATATTTTACTTGTATTTGTTATATGTAAAACTAAACCCCAATGGCCTTTTTCAGATTTTTTGGGTGTTTTTTTTTAAATGTTTGTGTTCATAGCAAAGTAATAGTTTACCCTTGTCATATTTGGTGATGTTTTGCATTCTGCCTTAAATTGCTTTGCTTGTCCACCCATCCTGCTTGTTCTTCCTATAGCCTATAGCCACGCTGGGGTTATGTTATTAGACCTATGCCACATATACAATTACTACACAACCCTACAGTCAGCACATTTGGATGGCACTGGTGCAAAACAATTACAGTTATTAATTCTCCATGCCATCATCAGATCACCATTATTATCATTGACCAGCATCACATACAGTGCTATTTTCTAACTGCCACCAATTGCTAGTTATCAGCAAACCTTTTCAGAAAAATCTGTGTGTTACAACTTCAAAAAGCAGGCACAGCATGTTACAGAATTATATGTACAAGCAGACAGGTTATTTGCATGGCTAGTTTGAGTGTCTGTTAGTGACTCAGTGTCAAATGGCACATAGTAAGTAAGTTTATTACTTGTCCGTGTTCAATGAACTTGTGCAGTAAGATATGATCTAGTTTTCAGGGAACTGTAGTAATTTTAGGTCAATTTTATTGTAATTTGTATAAGTTTATACACTTTAAGCTAATGTTTAATATCAGCTTTTACTTTGTGTATACCGTGTATAAAAAAGAAAAAAATATTACAGTAGGTCAAAAGATTCCCAGAACACATATGAAGAGTTGTGTCAGGTACACTAGGCATGATTTACTAAAAGGAATGCCACAAGAGCAAGGGGTAATTTTAATAAAGACAATTGTCACATTTTTGATTGTATTATTGCAGTTCTTTGCACACTCTGCAAACACCAACTTAGAACTGATAACGCATGTTCAGTGCTCACATGCAGGTGTCTATCAAGACTTAAAAAGCTTTTGTACGTTGACAGGAGAACCTTTCCAGAAGATCTTACAGGAAAAAATGCTTTTTGTGGGCACGTAAATACAGACTTTTCTTTCCCAAGTACATCTAAAGCCCAGTATTTTTTCAGAGAAAGTGTAGATTGGGGGCCGTGGCATCAGGAAGGGGGGGGGGGGAAAGTCCGTGGCCTCGGGCATGCACAATTCTATTATTAGCCCCGATCCCAAGCGGGGACCGATCTGACCCCGAGCGCGGCCAAGTGACATAGTAGGTCCTGCCTTCTGGAGCCTGCAGTGCCTATGATGGATGTCCAACTGGTCCAATGCCGGGACCGCAAGACGTGTGACATCCATCATAGGCGATGCAGGCTCCAGAAGGCAGGAATTAATATGTGGCCGCTGCGCCATTGTGAGAATATCCCCACTCTGCGCTCGGGCGGGTGGCTCTCCTGTCCTGTCCTTTCCTGTCCTGTCATGGCTCTGACTCTGTTTTCCTGGAGTGCTTGGAGCGCCTGCTCTCTACTCTACTGTGATGGGTGCGCCGCACACTATGGCTGAGCTGCAGAAGGAGGTCACGTCACCTGAAGTCTGGTCGGGTAGGTCAGTGCGTGTCAGTGCATGTCAGTGTTGGTCAGTGTATGTCAGGTAGGTCAGTGTGTGTCAGGTAGGTCAGTGTATGTCAGTGTGGGTCAGTGTATGTCAGGTAGGTCAGTGTGTGTCAGGTAGGTCAGTGTATGCTAGTGTAGGTCAGTGTATGTCAGGTAGGTCAGTGTATATCATGTAGGTCAGTGTGTGTGAGGTAGGTCAGTGTATGTTAGTGTTGGTCAGTGTATGTCAGGTAGGTCAGTGCGCGTCAGGAAGGTAACACCCCCCCCAGGTGCCGTGCTCGGACTTCGGGCTGAAGCCCCTGGTCTTTTTGCCACCTAGCAATGCCCCTGATTGGGTGTAATCACAAACAAAGAATTTCCCAGACACCCAATGTGTTCTCATGCCAAATCCAGTGAACAAGATAGAAACATTTTCCCAGCACACTTACCAGACTTCCCTTATTTTATCCACTGCTATATGTGCTCCAACTTGGAGACTCTTAAATATAAAGTTAGGACCACAGTATACATAGGAATGTTGTCGAGGAACTGCAGCTCTCAAATATGTTTGGAAATGTGTGCAACTAAACCCTCTGTCTTTAACATGAATTGTTAAGGTCAATTCATGTGTTTATTTATTTGCAGGCTAACTGGTAAGTGTGCTGGGAATTTTTTTGTTTGTTTGTGATGTGCATTGTCCTACCGTGTGCATCTTGCTGCAAAGGCTAGTTATAAACTGGGGTGGTTGCCATCTTTTTGTATAGATTAGTGTTAAACCTATTCAAGGTTTTTGTAAAGGACATGCCCTCTGCTCAACATTGTATCCAGTTTACATTACCTTTGCAGCCTTTTCCTGAATGAGCACTGGTATGAGCAACAGCACAAGTAGCAAAAGAAGAAGCATCTTGTTGTGATATGTGCATGATTAGCTTAGAATTAAGCAAACTTCTGAAAAGTTTGTTCGGTTATAGCTTGACCACAATTTTTAAATGTTCACGAATCTCCAAAATTCTCCATTTCGGAACCAAAACTCATTTAGGTCAATAAAAATCTGAACCAGGTATCAAAAATATGCATGGTTGATTTGGAAGCCCTAGTTGATGAGATAATAAGGTCAAAAACAGCCTGAGCTGCTTCCTTTCAAAATTCAATGAGGGATACTAAAATAGAAGCTAGATGCAATCAATGTCAATATAAAAATGCTCAGGTAGCAGCAGAAGCAAATATAAACAACCTCTGAAGCAGCCTTTGGCCTCCTTTTCCCAGAAACCTTTTGCAAATGTGAACCATCAAACATAGCACTGGAATCTGAGTTTACATTTGGCCTTCTATACAAATCAGTTCAAATTTAACATGGTCTTAAAATTGGGATCACTTCTTCTTTAACCGCTTACCGATCAGCCACCGTCATTACACTGCGGCAGGTTGTCACAGCTGCGCAAATCGTCGTAGGTGTACGTTGGACGCTTTAAGAGCTATAGGCGGCACGCGCACCCGCGGCACTACCTTGGAGCTGATGCGCTTGGCAGATCGCCACAATGTCAGCCGGCCACCCAAGATCGCTCCACAGAGAGCCAGAATGGGGATCTGTGTATGTAAACAAACAGATCCCCATTCTGACAGGGGAGTAGAGATAGATCTGCTGTTCTTAGTCATCAGGAACAATGATCTCTCTCCTCCTCCAGTCAGTACACTCCCCAAACAGTTATAAACACCTCCCTAGGGAACACTTAACCCCTTGATCGCCCCCTAGTGTTAACCCCTTCCCTACCAGTGACATTTTTACAGTAATTAGTGGCTATTTCTAGCGAAATCCTGGGATTTATTTACGAAAGATGTTGGCTCAAACTTGTCTTGCATACACACGGTCGCACAAATGTTGTCGGAAATTCCAACAAAAAATTTACGATGGTGCCTAGTTCATAAAGATAAAAACAATAAGGTACAAAACACCATTAAAAACAATGATATCACATATACAATTGGTCTTGCAGTGTTTAGACATACAAGACCGATGCATTTTGCGGGGGTTTTCTTCTTCAGGATCCACCCCTTAGGCTATGTTCACACTGCTGCGATGCAGGAACCACAGTGATCTCTGTGCGGTTTCCCGCATCACATCTGAATCGCAGGCAGTTCACACTGCACTATGCAAACCGCTGCGGGGGACAATATAAAGTTAATTAGACCCCCAAGTCGGTTCGCAGAACGCAGTGCGAACTGTGGAATTAGATTGCATGGGTCTGAGCACTCATGCGATCCGATTCCAGTGCAGACCGAAAAATGGCCAGGCCATTTTTTGATATAAGGTACTGCGTTGCTTTAACTGACAATTGCTCGATCATGCATCGTTGTACCCACATTAAATTTATGTCCTTTTTTCCAACAAATAGAGCTTTCTTTTGGTGGTATTTGATCACCTCTGTGTTTTTTATTTATTGAGCAATAAAAAAAAAAAAAAATGACACTTCTGAAAAAAAAAAACTATATTTTTTTACTTTCTGCTATAAAACATACCCAATAAAAAAAATCTAAAAAATCAAGTTTCTTCATAAATTCTGGCAAATATGTATACTGATACATATTTGTGGTAAAAAAAAAAACCCTAATGGATTTTATTCCTTGCATTGCAGGGAAAGAAAATCAATCACATCCCTGCTGACAGAACAGAGCTCTGCCTTGGTTACATAGGCAGAGCTCAGTTCTGTGTCTCTTCTCATAGTTCAAAGGGCATACATTGATCAGCCTGTGCTGTCGCACGCGCATGCCCCCTGACCGGAAGTGCCGGATAAGGTGCAAAGTACGTGATCTGGCACAGGAGAGCAGATCTACCGCCATATAACTCAGTTAGTCAGTCGGCAAGTGGCTAAACATATCAAAAAATACATAAACAAACTTTAATACAATATAAACAAAGGCTATATTACAATACACAAAAACACCCTGTCATAAATGTCAAATGTCCCCCTAGAAGTGTGTCATCTAAGCGGAGGGGGTCAAACTAAGTACAGGGAGAACCCCCTCATTAAGCAAGATATATAATGTTAATCACAATGTATTTACCTCCAAGCACCAATTGTAGATCTCATTCCTCAGAACATCATTTACAGACGTGAATGTATTTTCTTTTCATATCAATGGATAATTAAATTGGATAATAATCCTATTTATTTTGTAAATTGTCCCAACTTCTTTCGTAAATAAGCCTCAGAGACTACAAATTAGAATGTTATAAAATCATATGTCTGTATTTCAGTATAAAATAAAAATAAAATTATTTTAATTGTATTTGTTATATGTAAAACTAGACCCCAATGGCCTTTTTCTGATTTTTTGGGTGTTTTTTTTTTAAATGTTTGTGTTCATAGCAAAGTAATAGTTTACCCTTGTCATATTTGGTGATGTTTTGCATTCTGCCTTAAATTGCTTTGCTTGTCCGCCCATCCTGCTTGTTCTTCCTATAGCCTATAGCCAAGCTGGGGTTATGTTATTAGACCTATGCCACATATACAATCACTACACAACCCTACAGTCAGCACATTTGGAGGGCACTGGTGCAAAACAATTACAGTTATTAATTCTCCATGCCATCATCAGATCACCATTATTATCATTAACCAGAATCACATACAGTGCTATTTTGTAACTGCCACCAATTGCTAGTTATCAGCAAACCTTTTCAGAAAAATCTGTGTGTTACAACTTCAAAAAGCAGGCACAGCATGTTACAGAATTATATGTACAAGCAGACAGGTTATTTGCATGGCTAGTTTGAGTGTCTGTTAGTGACTCAGTGTCAAATGGCACATAGTAAGTAAGTTTATTACTTGTCCGTGTTCAATGAACTTGTGCAGTAAGATATGATCTAGTTTTCAGGGAACTGTAGTAATTTTAGGTACATTTTATTGTAATTTGTATAAGTTTATACACTTTAAGCTAATGTTTAATATCAACTTTTACTTTGTGTATACTGTGTATAAAAAAGAAAAAAAATATTACAGTAGGTCAAAAGATTCCCAGAACACATATGAAGAGTTGTGTCAGGTGCACTAGGCCTGATTTACTAACAGTAATGCCACAAGAGGTAATTTCAATAAAGACAATTGTCCCATTTTTGATTGTATTATTGCAGTTCTTTGCACACTCTGCAAACACCAACTTAGAACTGATAACGCATGTTCAGTGCTTACATGCAGGTGTCTATCAAGACTTAAAAAGCTTTTGTACGTTGACAAGAGAACCTTTCCAGAAGATCTTACATGAAAAAATGCTTTTTGTGGGTACGTAAATACGGACTTTTCTTTCCCAAGTACATCTAAAGCCCAGTATTTTTTCAGAGAAAGTGTAGATTGGGGGCCGTGGCATCAGGAAGGGAGAGGGAAAAAAGTCCGGGGCCTCGGGCATGCACAATTCTATTATTAGCCCCGATCCCAAGCGGGGACCGATCTGACCCCGAGCGCGGCCAAGTGACATAGTAGGTCCTGCCTTCTGGAGCCTGCAGTGCCTATGATGGATGTCCCACTGGTCCAATGCCGGGACCGCAAGACGTGTGACATCCATCATAGGCGATGCAGGCTCCAGAAGGCAGGAATTAATATGTGGCCGCTGCGCCATTGTGAGAATATCCCCACTCTGCGCTCGGGCGGGTGGCTCTCCTCTCCTGTCCTTTCCTGTCCTGTCATGGCTCTGACTCTGTTTTCCTGGAGTGCTTGGAGCGCCTGCTCTCTACTCTACTGTGATGGGTGCGCCGCACACTATGGCTGAGCTGCAGAAGGAGGTCACGTCACCTGAAGTCTGGTCGGGTAGGTCAGTGCGTGTCAGTGCATGTCAGTGTTGGTCAGTGCATGTCAGGTAGGTCAGTGTGTGTCAGGTAGGTCAGTGTATGTCAGTGTGGGTCAGTGTATGTCAGGTAGGTCAGCGTGTGTCAGGTAGGTCAGTGTGTGTCAGGTAGGTCAGTGTATGCTAGTGTAGGTCAGTGTATGTCAGGTAGGTCAGTGTATGTCATGTAGGTCAGTGTGTGTGAGGTAGGTCAGTGTATGTTAGTGTTGGTCAGTGTATGTCAGGTAGGTCAGTGCGCGTCAGGAAGGTAACACCCCCCAGGTGCCGTGTTCGGACTTCGGGCTGAAGCCCCTGGTCTTTTTGCCACCTAGCAATGCCCCTGATTGGGGGTAATCACAAACAAAGAATTTCCCAGACACCCAATGTGTTCTCATGCCAAATCCAGTGAACAAGATAGAAACATTTTCCCAGCACACTTACCAGACTTCCCTTATTTTATCCACTGTTATATGTGCTCCAACTTGGAGACTCTTAAATATAAAGTTAGGACCACAGTATACATAGGAATGTTGTCGAGGAACTGCAGCTCTCAAATATGTTTGGAAATGTGTGCAACTAAACCCTCTGTCTTTAACATGAATTGTTAAGGTCAATTCATGTGTTTATTTATTTGCAGGCTAACTGGTAAGTGTGCTGGGAATTTTTTTGTTTGTTTGTGATGTGCATTGTCCTACCGTGTGCATCTTGCTGCAAAGGCTAGTTATAAACTGGGGTGGTTGTCATCTTTTAATATAGATTAGGGTTAAACCTATTCAAGGTTTTTGTAAAGGACATGCCCTCTGCTCAACATTGTATCCAGTTTACATTACCTTTGCAGCCTTTTCCTGAATGAGCACTGGTATGAGCAACAGCACAAGTAGCAAAAGAAGAAGCATCTTGTTGTGATATGTACATGATTAGCTTAGAATTAAGCAAACTTCTGAAAAGTTTGTTCGGTTATAGCTTGGCCACAATTTTTAAATGTTCACGAATCTCCAAAATTCTCCATTTCTGAACCAAAACTCATTTAGGTCAATAAAAATCTGAACCAGGTATCAAAAATATGCATGGTTGATTTGGAAGTCCTAGTTGATGAGATAATAAGGTCAAAAACAGCCTGAGCTGCTTCCTTTCAAAATTCAATGAGGGATACTAAAATAGAAGCTAGATGCAATCAATGCCAATATAAAAATGCTCAGGTAGCAGCAGAAGCAAATATAAACAACCTCTGAAGCAGCCTTTGGCCTCCTTTTCCCAGAAACCTTTTGCAAATGTGAACCATCAAACATAGCACTGGAATCTGAGTTTACATTTGGCCTTCTATACAAATTAGTTCAAATTTAACACGGTCTTAAAATTGGGATCACTTCTTCTTTAACCGCTTACTGATCAGCCACCGTCATTACACTGCGGCAGGTTGTCACAGCTGCGCGAATCGCCGTAGGTGTACATTGGGCGCTTTAAGAGCTATAGGGGGCGCGCACACCCGCGGCACTACCTTGGAGCTGATGCGCATGGCAGATCGCCACAATGTCAGCCGGCCACCCAAGATCGCTCCACAGAGAGCCAGAATGGGGATCTGTGTATGTAAACAAACAGATCCCCATTCTGACAGGGGAGTAGAGAGAGATCTGCTGTTCTTAGTCATCAGGAACAATGATCTCTCTCCTCCTCCAGTCAGTATACTCCCCAAACATAAACACCTCCCTAGGGAACACTTAACCCCTTGATCGCCCCCTAGTGTTAACCCCTTCCCTACCAGTGACATTTTTACAGTAATTAGTTGGCTATTTCTAGTTCTGATCGCTGTATAAATGTCACTGGTCCCAAGAAAGTATCAAAAGTGTCCAATCTGTTCGCTGCAATGTCGCAGTTCTGATGAAAATCACAGATCACCGCTATTACCAGTAAAAAATAAATAAATAATAAAAATGCCACAAATCTATCCCCTATTTTGTAGACGCTATAACTTTTGCACAAACCAATTTTTTAGTTTTTTTTGGGGGGGATATTTATTATAGCAAAAAGTTAAAAATATATATATATTTTTTTAAATCGCTTTTTTTTGTTTAAAGTGCACAAAATAAGAAACGCAGAGGTGATCAAATGCCACCAAAAGAAAGCTCTGTTTGTGGGGAAAAAAAGGACAATTTTGTTTGGGTACAATGTCGTAAAACAGTGATAAATCTTGAGAACATTATGAAAAAAAAAGGCTCTGCTTTTATCTATGTATAAGAAAAAAAAAAAAAATATTTTAACTGTGTAAGCACCATTATTCAGACCATAAATGTATTGTAGTGGTAAATTGGACAAATCATTGTTAAAGCAGATTTTCGGGAAGTTTAATCATTGAACCATGTAAATAATTTTACATAAATACATTTCTATTAGTATTTTGTAATTAAGAAAATTAATTAAAAAAAAAAGATAAAAAAAAAAGATAAATTAAGTGGTATTTAGTTACTCACAAACCAAGGTTTTACTGAGATGTCAGTATTTTATTTATTTCCAGCCATTGTGGTAGATTTACTAAAACTGGTGCAGCTGTGCATGGTAGCCAATCAGCTTCTAACCTCAGCTTGTTCAATTAATCTTTGGGACTAAAACCTGGAAGCTGGTTGGTTTCTATGCAGAAGTGAGCCTGATTTTGCACTCTCCAGCTTTAGTAAATCAACCCCATTGTGTTGCTTTTTTGCTGAAGATTATACTCAAAGTACAAATCATCAGCAGGAGAGAGGATGCAAATAATCTGTAAGATGACTGTTTCTCAATTTTAGCACTTTAAACCGTAATTAGTGCCCTAGGGTTTAGGATGAGTATTGCTTTATCAGCAATCATTGAAGCATATGCTTTGAAATTAATTCTTCTAAACATGTAACATACTACATGGTAAGACTTTGCAATAAATTGACTATATCGTGGTTAGTCAAAACACCTGTGTGATTATGCTTTGTTGGAAGTAACCACTTCTACTATCCTAAAATTTGTTTATGGAAAATGTATCAGGAAATCCCTCCTTCTATTAGATTGTGCAGAGCCAATTTATACACACCTACTGGAGCCAATTTACCTACCAGTGTGTTTTTAAAGTGTATTAAACCAAGTGCCACAGTACTGCAACTATGTATGTGCTAACCACTAAGTCCCTGTTCCACCAGTTTAAAATGTATGTCCTGCCAAATATATATATATATTTTGAGAAAAGGTTAGTATCCTAATATATATATATATATTTAGGCATTTATTTTGTATTTATTCTACCAAAAAAAAAAAACAGGTTGTGAGATATACAAGATTTTAAAACCATAGTATGGTGTAGCAAGTGGTATACGCCTATACAAAAAAAAGGGGGAAATAAGGCAAAAAAACTATTCTGTCTTCTCTTTCAAATTGAAGTAGGTTCAAACATATACCGTATATAAAAATAATAGCTACTCAGAAGCATTCATTTGTACAAAGCAATGTAGTAAATTTGAAAGGGTGACAACTCGTAGTAAGCAAAATTGAATTGCCAGTACATTGCTTTCTGAAGGTTTTTGTAAATCAACCCCCATTGTGTCAGTATTTTATTTATTTCCAGCCATTGTGGTAGATTTACTAAAACTGGTGCAGCTGTGCATGGTAGCCAATCAGCTTCTAACCTATTGTTCAATTAATCTTTGGGACTAAAACCTGGAAGCTGGTTGGTTTCTATGCAGAAGTGAGCCTGATTTTGCACTCTCCAGCTTTAGTAAATCAACCCCCATTGTGTTGCTTTTTTGCTGAAGATTATACTCAAAGTACAAATCATCAGCAGGAGAGAGGATGCAAATAATCTGTAAGATGACTGTTTCTCAATTTTAGCACTTTAAACCGTAATTAGTGCCCTAGGGTTTAGGATGAGTATTGCTTTATCAGCAATCATTGAAGCATATGCTTTGAAATTAATTCTTCTAAACATGTAACATACTACATGGTAAGACTTTGCAATAAATTGACTATATCGTGGTTAGTCAAAACACCTGTGTGATTATGCTTTGTTGGAAGTAACCACTTCTACTATCCTAAAATTTGTTTATGGAAAATGTATCAGGAAATCCCTCCTTCTATTAGATTGTGCAGAGCCAATTTATACACACCTACTGGAGCCAATTTACCTACCAGTGTGTTTTTAAAGTGTATTAAACCAAGTGCCACAGTACTGCAACTATGTATGTGCTAACCACTAAGTCCCTGTTCCACCAGTTTAAAATGTATGTCCTGCCAAATATATATATATATATTTTGAGAAAAGGTTAGTATCCTAATATATATATATATATTTAGGCATTTATTTTGTATTTATTCTACCAAAAAAAAAAACAGGTTGTGAGATATACAAGATTTTAAAACCATAGTATGGTGTAGCAAGTGGTATACATCTATACAAAAAAAAGGGGGAAATAAGGCAAAAAAACTATTCTGTCTTCTCTTTCAAATTGAAGTAGGTTCAAACATATACCGTATATAAAAATAAATAGCTACTCAGAAGCATTCATTTGTACAAAGCAATGTAGTAAATTTGAAAGGGGTGACAACTCGTAGTAAGCAAAATTGAATTGCCAGTACATTGCTTTCTGAAGGTTTTTGTAGTTACCCTGCCACTGTTGATGTGTCCTGTAAGTGTTATATCCAAATAATCAATTCTGACAGAGTAAAAGTGATGACTGAACTCCAAATTCAAATGGCTGTTATTAAAATTCTGAATAAAAGAATCTATCATAGAGACCGGGCCAATCCACACCAAGGCCAGGTCATCTATGTAGCGACAGTACCAGTCAATATACACTCTGAAAGGATTGTTATGTGTGAAGAGAAAGACATCTTCCTACCACCCCATATATAAATTTGCCAATGAGGGAGAAAATTTAGCCCTCATGGAGGCACCGTGGCATTATATGTAAAAGGATAAAATAATTATGTTTCACTAGAAACTCAATGGCCAAAAGTAGAAAATCACACAACTCCCGACTATAATAACTGTACGATGTAAGGTGGTGTTTAATAGCCTCCAAGGCTAAACAATGTGGTATACATGAAAATAATAGTGATCCAAGTATTGGTTACTGACCATTTAATTTCCTGTGCATGGACAATGTAGTAAATATACTAGCAAACACCATAAATAAACTATCTTATGTTAACATGTATATAACAAAAGAAACAAAAACAGTTAAACAATTATTAACCACTTCAGCCCCAGAAGATTTTACCCCCTTCCTGACCAGAGCACTTTTTACAATTTGGTACTGTGTCGCTTTAACTGACAATTGCGCGGGCATGCAATGCTGAACCCAAATGTCCTTTTTTTCCCACAAATAGAGCTTTCTTTTGGTGGTATTTGATCACCTCTGCGATTTTTATTTTGTGCGCTATAAACAAAAAAACAGTGACAATTTTGAAAAAAAAAACAATATATTTTACTTTTTGCTATAATAAATATCCCCATTTTTAAAAAAAAAAAAACAAATTTTTTCATCATTTTAGGCCAATATATATTCTTCTACATATTTTTGGTAAAAAAATTGCAATAAGCATATATTGATTGGTTTGCGCAAAAGTTATAGCATCTACAAACTATGGGAGAGCTGCATAAAGCAGGGGTGCCCAACCCGTGGCCCATGGGCCACATGTCGGGCTCTGAGCCTTCTGATGTGGCCCTCAACCTCAAACTGAATGCAGGTGTTTTGGTGTGATTTCAGAAAGTGTACCACACCTGCAAGATATATTAGAAGTCTATGGTAAAGAGTAGCTAACCAGCAGCAAATCCACACGTGCACTGCGCTGCATCTGGAGTGTGGGTAAACCACAGCCTTAGAAGGGGTTCAGGACAGTAAGGGTCATTTACAGTTGCGTTTTGGGGGGCCACACACCCCCCAACCACTGATGTAGCATCAGGGGTCACACCCCATGCTCCAGGGGGCCCTTGCAGCCTCCTTGTCACATTCTGTTTTACACTTGGACAGGAGGGACAGCATATACAGGAACAGATCCTCTCCATTTTCCTCTTGCAACTGCTGCAATCTGGCTTTTCCTCCTCTCCCTCCCACCGGTATTCAGCGACTGCATGAAAAAAATATACCTATTTTAAACCCTTTAATTTGATTGTGGCCTGCGGCCAATTACCTAATCACTTAAGTGGCCCTTGCTATTCAAAAGGTTGAGCACCCTGGCATAAAGCAATAGTGAATTGACATTTTCAGGATCACATGTGGTATTTGGCAATACACCTAAATAAAGCATGCAATCTGGTTCTGTGAATGGAGCCCAAGCTATCTTTTTCCAGTCCATAAATAATAATAAGCATGCATTACACCTGTGGTTTTGTACCAGAACATCAGAACTTTATAGATATTTTCTTTGTTTACCACATAGAGGGAGGACTACATAGAGGGAGGACCACTGTGTCCCAAATTTTTACCCATACCTTTAATGGAATTGGTCTTGGAAGAGCAGGTTCTCATTTTCCCATGTATAAGAGATGATCTTTTTTAATTGAGGAGATTTAGTCCATACATCTTTTTTTTTTTCACCAGTGGTATCGATAGATCAACTTGTGTACAACAAGCCTGCCCATACATGAGTTGAAATTTGCCAGGTCCCTGCTAAACCAGCCATATTTTTGATCCATGTATGGCAGGCTTAAGTGTAACTGAAAAGGGCCTTGTATGCATTTAGATTCCAAACTAGTAGGGCAGTTAAGTGAGGGTAAAAGCACGGAAAAATAACGCTTACACTGAAGAAACAAATAAAAAAGCAATTTAGACAGGCATTTTTAACAGCCTGCAGCTCCTCAAAGGAGCGCACTTTTTATGGGTCACTGGATTAACTAAATATCTCAACTGGAACACAGTGGCTTGGGCCTTTTTGGAGTCAAGGCACACCTTTAAAATTGCCCATCAGTGCCACCTAACAGTGCTCATCAATGCTGCCTATCAGTGCCACCTATCAGTACTCATCAATCCTGCCTATCAGTGCTGCTTATCAGTGCTCATAAATGTCCCTATTAGTGCCCATCAGTTTTGCCTCCTGTTCTACATAGCTGACCTTACTTCTTACTTTTCTACCATCAATGTTGCCGGAGCTGAAAAGGTATGGTTTAAGTTTAAGGTCAGCCTACAAAAATCAGAGGCACTGAACATCTCTTTACCAGACTATATCCTATACTTGGGAACTAGAATATCTTTGTCCCTGAATGACATTCTTCCTTCAAACTTCTTCTGACAGCGTTATCTGTCAATCTTAAGAAATGGGATTTCCTTGCCCTTTCTTGGCTTGGCCATTGTAATTTACTCAAGATGAACATGATACCCAGAGTTTTGTATCTGTTACAGGCTCTACCTGGTAAAATCCCCAGACATTCTTTCGTATGGTATGTTCAACATTTATTAAGTTCATCTGGTGGGACAAATATCCATGCCTTGGTAGGGCTTGCTGTTGAGGTCAACACTTAGAGGGTATATGCTTTCCCGACCCTGCTTTGTATTACACGGTGACACATGTGACCTGGGTTGTTGATTGGTGTTGCCATGGTGACTTAAAGCTTTGGGTGGTGCTGGAATAAGAAGCAGCTTGCACACTGCTAGCCAGTCTGCCTTGGACAGGAAAATCCCACATTGACCACTTAACTACCCATCCTCTGATTGGACCCACACTTGCGGAGATGGGCGTGTTTTTCCTTTTATCCTTCTTATCAAACTTTCTATCCCTTATGACACCAATTGTCAGTCATCCGGGGTTTACACCGGATCGTGCAGCTCTGATCATCCTAATGCAGGCCCCACAGGGGCTCTTATGGGCCTCTCATTTTCTACAGCCTTCAGGCTGGATTCCTACCGAACTATGCTAACTAACCAAACACTTCTGAAAAAGAACATTGGAGAGCTGTCCAGCTTTCACATTTTATAGGTTCTCGGCCCAAACCTGTGCACTTCCCCTGGAAGCCTCACTCTTTTGAGGAACTCTGTCTGAGTAAGGGTTTGATTTGTGGGTCACTCTCTATCTCCTACAAAACTCTGCTGGACCTCCTTGCTAATGAGGACCCATCTTTCCTAATGAGGTGGGAGGGAGACCTGCAGAACCTCAAAAGGTGCACATACTTGTCTTTGCATAGAAGTCCTCCCTCTGCAGCAAGCACCAAGAAACTACCGTCAAGATCACGCACTGGTATAAGACTCCATCAACACTGGCAAGGCTTTTCCCTAACCAATCCAATCATTGTTGGTGTGCTATGAACACCCAGGCACCATTTTAGATATATTTTGGAAATGCCCCAAGATTCAATCCTTTTGGCAGTCTGTAATTCACAAATTTACAGACATTTCTGAATGAATGAATAAATGAAAGATTTGTATAGCGCTGCAACTGCGAACTAAATCGCCTCTCTGCGAGATGACCCGGCTGCAGTTCTACTTAACCTTACTCCCTTATCAAGAAAACGGTATCACAAATCCCTTCTCAAACTCCTCCTTAATGCCACTCTGGGATGTATAATGCCACTCTGGGACAATGGAAACAACAGTCCACTTTGGCGGTCTCTCAATGGCTTACAAGAGTGGATTACATTGAACAGATAGAGCACCCGACTGCTGCTCTTTGGTTTAAATCAGAGAAACATAAGACAAGGTGGTTCTACTGGGATCTTTTCCACTTCTCTGATGAATTCCTCCAATACACATAACCTTTCATTTTTTCTGCTGTTTTAGGGATAAAAACAATAATATATTTTTGCATGTATTCATCCTGCAAAATAATCTTTTAATGAAAAAAATATTTTTGTACTATGTGTCTAATAAATAATTATGTTATTTTTTATAATTGGTGCCTACGAAGTCCATTTCTTCTCCATGTGCTTCTTGAGCTAGGTTGGCATTCGTATGGCCAGCCCAAAGGGGTTTTTACATATATTTTTGATATTGCTTTCTGCATACTTATAGTTATACTCTTTTACTGTTGCTTACAGCAGCTTTATTATTTGCAAGAAGTATTCTGGCTGAGCATATGCTACATTATATTGCTGATATGTTCTGTGAAGTTACCAATCTATTGTAACTGCTACGTGCCATTACATAAAGAATTTATAAAAAAAATATGATTTATCCATTATAAATGCAAAGAATCTATTAGCAATGATTACTTAAGCAATTTTAATTGCAACTGGTTGACAAGAAAACATATTTGTTCAATCTAGTCAAGATTGATCCAGAGCTCAACTGAACAAAGGGTCTTTGGTTTGCAATTTTCTATTCACCCTGATCTGTATGATCAAGTTGATATGTAGGGGGCCACCCTAAGACCAACACAGTGTTTTGTGACAATATATGTGACATATATTTTTGTCTACATCTCATGCTGTCATCAATTACATCAAAGTGGAATTGGACATGAAAACTTGCAATATAAAATAAATTGCACATGGAGTAGCGCATATGCACCTCCTTTAATCATCTGAGACTGCAATTCAACTTAAAAATGCAACATAGATAAGGTGAATCAGTAGCGCTAATATAAACAATGAAAAATATAATATAAAATGCTGAGTAAATACTATGCAAATAAATATTGTGCAAATATATAAACAGTGCTATATAAATATCAAAGTACAAAAATAGTAGTGTATAATTGACTCAACGTATAACTTAATAGCAGTGGTGTGTCTATTTCTCTTAGTGACAAGTGAAAAAGTTCATAAATATATAAAGTCCAGATTGTGAATAAATAAATAAATAAATAGGTAAGTGATTTTCCAAGTGTCTTCAGTCACAGTTTCAAAGTTGAGTCTTCTGACTGACTTGAATCTACCACCACACCACGTGATCACACTCCCTCTGAAAGGCCCACTCACCAGCTCACTAGGCCTCACACTCTCGTGTTTGGCAGATGCGTGTTTTACCCACTCCAGGGGTTAATGAAGGATGGCTTGTTTGATCCGTTTAACTCTCAATGCGATTCCATATGTAAAACAATGAGTAAAACAATTTCAAAGGTTAAAATCAAGCCTCAAATCCAAAACCACGGCAAGCCAAACAACGCTGATGTATAAAAATATAAAGTATATATATATACTGCGATCTCGGCGGACCAAGAGGAAGACCCTGGTGGTGGTATAGTTATAGTCCACAGTGGCGTAATATATAAATAAATAAATACAATCTTTACTTTTTGCTCTGTAGCCTCATTCCCGACATGTTTCGTCGCTTGGACTTATTCATGGGTATGAATACACAATCTGGACTTTATATATTTATGAACTTTTTCACTTGTCACTAAGAGAAATAGACACACCACTGCTATTAAGTTATACGTTGAGTCAATTATACACTACTATTTTTGTACTTTGATATTTATATAGCACTGTTTTTATATTTGCACAGTATTTATTTGCATAGTATTTACTCAGCATTTTATATTATATTTTTCATTGTTTATATTAGCGCTACTGATTCACCTTATCTATGTTGCATTTTTAAGTTGAATTGCAGATTCCACATGTTTATATGTTTAAGTAGCTGCTGTTTGATATATATATACTTTTTACACTTGCACCTTTAATCCTTCACTAATTCTATAGCCTACACACCTGCGGCGCGGTGGGGGTAGATGATACAGAGGGCGGTCTTCCACAGCTATACATCATTTACCAACAGCACATACAATCATCTGAGACTGCCTGTGCATGTTGGTACAGGCAGCGCCATAGCATCAGAGCTTGGAGTATCACTGGATAGCTCTATGGGACACCCAAAAAACCCAGAACAGCAGTGGAATTTAAACAGCAAATTTTGGGGCAGCAAATTTTGGACTAGCTTAACCAAGAAGAAAGGCAAAATTTTAAAGAAGGAGCAGTGAAAAATGTAAGTATTGATGTCAGCCAGTGAAATTGATATTTAACATTTTAAGATTTAAAAATACTTTAAGCAATTGTTTCTAAATATAACAATGCGTGTGTTTTGTTTGTATCATCCCACCTTCCAATCTATTCAGGTATTTTCATCTTCAACAATACCCTTGAATTGCATCATCTATATAGTATAGCCATGGTCTCTAAGAAAACTAGTTATAGAATACTGAGAAGGCAGCAATAGAAAGACAACGCCTGTGCTGTGTTTAGGAACTATTTTGCTTCAGATTCCTACTTCCTCTGGGTAATATTATTCATTCTAATGGCTTGCATTTGTAGTGTTATATGTATGCAGATATACTTTTTGCTCCCTGTAGATTTAGGAAACAGCTTGGTGTTTTGCATAACTGTTTCAGTCACATTTAATCATAGTTGCCATCACATTCTCCTGAGCTTAACACAAACTAATCTGCATAGCTATTGCTTGGTCAACAGTGCAAAGTGTCTAGAAACTTTTGTGCTCATTCTGCCCTTGAAGTTAGCTTAATTTCTTGACCCTACTAAAATTCAGATTTTAGGAAACACCATACACTCAAATTACTAATAGTGTTTATGTAATGATGCAGAGTCTTTTTCACTTCATTCTAATCTGGACAAGTTCAATGTTATGTTATTGAGTACTTGAGTTATGATGAGTGAGTTCTATTATTCACAGACCAGGCAGAAACATACTGATTCCTATGATCTAAGAGCTTAACAGAAACATTATGTATTTTATTTGTACTTTTTTGGCATTTTTTTTTTTACTTTTTTAATATTTACTGATTTATTTGTGTTTTTTTCAGCTCAAAAGGTATGTCAACAAATGGTATGACCCTTCGTTCTTGGAGAGACATCTGCCTTTCTATCACAGATTAGCTCATGACTTAAACCAAAGTGTATGTTGAAGGTTTGCTTGTGATGAAGCTCAAGGTGTAATTTATGGAATTGTGAGGTGAACAATGAAAAACATTTCCAGTCAAACCAGGCTTCAATGTGTGCCAAGAATACATAATGTGGTATTTCATACCATATTTATAGCTCAGATTTCCAAGCTGTAAAAATGGTAGTAGGTGATGTTTTTCTAATGTCTCTATGTCACTGGTTAAGTGAAAATGTTGCAACATATTGGCATTGATTTACCAAAGCAACAGAGGCTTTTCACCTTGTGAAGAGACTGTTAGTGAATAAGATGAATATGTTCATTTTGAATACCTAAACATGTGGGAGGGAAATTTAAGAAAAACAGTTTTTTTTTTGGTATGGGGAATTCAAAGTGAACAAAGCTTAACTTTATTCACTAACATACACTTTGCTAACAGCCTCTATTCTGTTAATAAATCAACCACAATACATTTGTATACATTGAGTAATTATAGTAAGAGAAAGACAACTAGTGTAGGGATGGAAGATCAAACCTGATTTATTAACCATTTTAGCCACGGAAGGTTTTACCCCCTTCCTGACCATTTTTTGAGATACAGCACTGCATTGCTGTAACTGACAATTGCATGGTCGTGTGACGTTGTACCTAAATAAAATTTATGTCCTTTTTTCCCCACAAATAGAGCTTTATTTTGGTGGTATTTGATCACCTCTAAGGTCTTTATTTTTTGCGCTATAAACAAAAAAAGACCGACAATTAAAAAAAAAAAAAAAAAAAAAAAATTTTTACTTTCTGCTATAAAACACATTCAATAAACAATCAGTTTAGGCCAATTTGTATTCTGCTATATATTTTTGGTAAAAAAAAAATCCCAAAAACCATATATTGATTGGTTTGCGCAAAAGTTATTGCGTCTACAAACTAAATGTATGGACTTCTTTTTTTTTTATTGTTTTTAATAGTAATGGTAGTAGTGATTTTTAACAGGACTGCAACATTGCGGCGGACAAATCTGATACCAAGTTACATTTTTTTTGGGACCAGTGAAACCTATACAGTGATCAGTGCTAAAAAAATGCACTGTCCCTGTATAAATGACACTCGCAGGGAAGGGGTTAACATCAGGGGCAACCAAAGGGTTAAGAGTGCTTCTAGGGAATGCTTTCTAACTGTATGGGAGATGGACTGACAGGAGGACGAGAGGTATCTGCGTTCCTGATTAGCAGGAAGACAAGATCTCTCTCTTCCTATCTGACAGAACGGCAGTCTGCCTCTTCAGCGAATGATTGGCTCCTGCTCCAATCACATGCGCAGCCCAAGGCCGATCCAAGGAATCACGTACAGGTATGTGATTTTGCACTTAAGGGCCGCCCTGCCGCAGTACATGTACGTGAGGCGGCCGTTAAGTGGTTAAATAAAATAAACCAGAACATGGATAAATTGTTAGGGTACACTTGTATTGTTGGCCCACCTGTACACACATGATCCTTGATAGGGATGAGATAACAATAACACACCTGAGGGGCTTCCCTAATTCTGCCACATCTTTGTGGTGAAAAGAAAGTCCTGACATTTCCTTGACATTTGTGTAAAGGGAAAAAAAAGTGTTTACAGTTTTCAGCAATTGACATGTCATTGACACTTTAACAGCTTCTTCATTGAAAAAGAAAAAAACACACACTCACAGACCCCTCCAAGGGTTTGCAATGTATTAATGTATTGTAATGTTTATTCTGTAAGTGTCACTATTGCTGTGGTATACACTACAACAAGAATAAAAAATAAATTGCGTAGAGCCCCCCCCCCCCCCAAATGCATGCAAAACCATTTGAGTCTAGTATGATTTTTAAGGGGGTACCCCATGCAAGTGTTCACTCCTGCACACAAGCACAGAGGGAAGGTGTGGTTTAATGTTTTTTTTTTCTTATTTATTTTTTATTTTTTTTACACTGTCCCTTTATATATATTTTTATCACTTGTATTGCTGTCACAAGGAATGTAAACATCTCTTGTTACAGCAATAGTCACGTGTCAGGTAATTTTTTGGAGGGGGCTGCGGTCTATAAGACCCCAAATCCCTCCTTTGCACTTAAAAGCATTCAAAACACCAAGGTTGGCTGTTTTGAATACCGAAACATTTTTTAAAATCTGGTGCCTTTAAGGCTCCAGGGAACTGGAAGCTTCTGGGATACTAGATCCAAGACACGAGCAAAGCCGATTCAGGACTTGCTGGCTGGTCACTCAGGCCTACCGGTGGGATGGGAGAGCCCGGGTGGATTGGCGAAAGGCTGTGGGAGGGGGGACGTCCCCTACCGCTGCTTGTGATAACAACTGAGTGGCTGCTTAGTCGCATAGGTTGTTAATATATGGGGTTCTAAAGGCATTTGGTGCACACAGTGGATGTTTACCCTTTGTGGCTTTTGCAGAATATATTTAGAAGTAAGTTTTTTTGTCTGAGGTTCATCTTTAAGATTAGGTAAAACCCACAAACTGTATTTATTTTCTGAAAGCAGGGACCTTGGAGAAATAAAATGATGGAATATAAAGTTTTACATGTCCCATGATATTAGTGCAACTGTTTATCAAATGTATATTTTCAGCAAAGAAAAAAACACTAAAGTTAATTTTAGAGCACACAAACACAATATATTACACATTTTTTGTAATATGAGGTTGGACTGAGTAAAAAGGTACCCAACATTTCGTTTCAATAGATTTTTATTTTCATAACGAAGGAAGACAGAATTACATTATGAAACAGCAAGATAGAATGAAGATTATCAATCCTGAGTCGACCAACAAGGCCATAGTAATGACCAAGCATTTAACAAGAAAAAATAATTAATAATTAAAAATAAAACAGAAACAAATGAAAATGGTATACTCACCTTTCCGTAATTTTCCTTTCCTGACGCACCCCATGGCAGCACACACATTGGGTTGTGACTCCGCCTCCACAACCTGATAAGACTGGTTAGCTATAAGATTCGAAGAGGAGTCCACCGTTGCATTCTCAGTAACTATCACCTTAGAGGGGTGGGTTCTGTGTGCTGCCATGGGGTGCGTCAGGAAAGGAAAATTACGGAAAGGTGAGTATACAATTTTCCGTTTTCCTGACGCACCATGGCAGCACACACATTGGGAAATAACTCGCTACATGGGTGGTTGCTTGCAAGAAAAAAATTATTAGCTTAAGTACAAGGTATGGATGAATTTGTTTGGATGATTGATTTTCCAAACTCGGCTGTGGTTAACTGAGCCGGGTCTATACGGTTGTGAGCCATGAAGGTGGTCTTTGAGGTCCAGGTTGCTGCCCTGCAAATGGTCTCTGGTGACACCTTACAATATGCTGCCCAGGAGGTTGCTACTGCTCTTGTCGAGTGGGCCCTTAACCGTTCTGGTATTGGAAGATGCTGAACGGAGTAGGCTTTTTTTATAACCTTCACCAGCCAAGATGCTATTGTTCTTGAGGATGCTGCCTGGCCTTTCTTTGTGCCGTGCGGTATGACCAAGAGGTGTTCAGTTTTTCTAAATGTGTGAGTAATCTCCAGGTAGGAGGAGATGGCTGACTTGACGTCTAAGGGATGGGGATTCCCTTCGCCGTTAAGGAGTACTGGAAGGTTGATTTCTGATCTGAAATGGAATGTCGTTGCCACCTTGGGCACAAATTGCTCCGATGGTCTGAGGATGACTCTGTCTGGGTAAAATACCAGGTGTGGTTCCTTGATTAGCAGGGCCTGTAGTTCCGAGACCCTCCTGGCCGACGTTATTGCCAGTAGGAAAGCTACTTTTAGAGTTAAGTCCCACAGAGATGTTAAATCCAGAGGAAAGAATGGTTCTTTTGAGAGTGCTTCTAGTACAATTGGTAGATCCCAAGTCGGGAAGATTGGTTTTCTGGGAGGCTTGATCTTCAGACATGCTTTTTGGAATTTAATTACTAGAGGATTTGCGGCCCATTTGACCCCTGTCATAGCGGACAGAGCAGAGACCTGGACTTTTAAGGTGCTAGAACTTAGCCCCTTCTCCAGTCCCAGTTGCAGGAATTCTAGGACTTGAGAGATAGAGGGGGATATTGGATCCAAGGATTGCTGGAGAGAAAAAGTGGAAAATCTTTCCCAGATCTTACTGTATACGTCGTTGGTTGATTTTTTTCCTGGCTTGCTGTAATGTGGATATTACTCTAAGCGAGCACCCTTGATCCAACAACCTCTCCCTCTCAACCTCCAAGCCACTAGATGAAGGCGTTCTGGGGATGGATGCAGGAATTGTCCCTGCGAGAGTAGGTCCGGGTATAGTGGAAGCAGAAGAGGCTCTTCGGTGTTGAGTTGCAGGATGGTCGCAAACCAAGGCCTCCTCGGCCAGAATGGCAGTACCGCCACTACCGTGGACGTCGAGTTCCTCAATCTGGCCAAGAATCTGGCTATTAGAGGGACTGGAGGGAATATGTACCCTAGCTGGAATTCCCAAGGATGGTGCAGACAATCGATCCCAGTTGCTGTTGGGTATGCTGTTCTGGCTAGGAAGCGGGGACATTTGCTGTTCTCCGGTGTTGCTGCTAAGTCTATGTCTGGCGTTCCCCATCTGCGTGTAAGCAGAGCAAACGCCTGATTGCTGAGGGACCACTCGTTGTTTGACACAAACACACGACTTAGGTCGTCCGCGAGCTGGTTTTGTGCCGCTAGGTCGTATATTGCCCTCAGATCCATTAGATGGACTTGTGCCCATTCGAGTATGGGTCGCAGTTCCTGCATGAGAGTGTTGGTTCGGGTACCTCCCTGTCTCTGTACGTAGTTTACTGCTACCGTATTGTCCATTCGTAGAAGGAAGCTTTTCCCTGTGAGGAGGTGTGAAAAGGTTCGAAGGGCTTGCCAGGCGGCCCTGAGCTCTAGGACATTCGAGACTATGCCCTGCGGTCGAAAGGGCCAATGGCCTTGCACTCCTTGGTGTTGGTAATGTGCACCCCACCCATGGAAGCTGGCATCCGTCGTTACTACTTCTGGTAGTGGGGGAACAATAGGACGATGACGTGTCAGGTTGGTGATTTTGGTCCACCACTGTGCCGAATTCTTCACTGCCTGCGTGATCACTATTCGTTGATTCATCGAATGTCCATTCCATTGCTTCAGGAACGAGTTCTGGAAAGTCCTCGAGATCCACTGGGACCACTGGATCATTAGGAAGGTGGAGGACATCGACCCCAGAATACTTAGGCATGATCTTGCAGATAGGTGGTCCGCTGCGCCGATAAGTGGGTGTAGTTTCTCTTGGGGAAGACCCACCGTGTTGGAACTGGTGTCTAATTTTGCTCCTAAGAAGACCATCATTAGGAAGGTGGATCAGGACATCCATTGCTTCAGGAATGAGTTCTGGAAAGTCCTCGAGATCCACTGGGACCACTGGATCATTAGGAAGGTGGAGGACATCGACCCCAGAATGCTTAGGCATGATCTTGCAGATAGGTGGTCCGCTGCCAGGAGTCTTTCTACTTTGCCGATAAGTGGGTGTAGTTTCTCTTGGGGAAGACCCACCGTGTTGGAACTGGTGTCTAATTTTGCTCCTAAGAAGACCATCTTCTGTGTTGGTACCAAGCTGCTCTTTTTCCAGTTTATCAGCCAACTGAACTGTTGGAGTGTAGAGATTAACACGGCTCGATGTTGTAAGAGCGTTTCCCGACTGTCCGCCAGGAGGATAATGTTGTCTAAATAGTGTAGGGCTCTTAGTCCCTTCTCCCTCAGGTGTGCTATAACTGGAAGCAATACCTTTGTGAAGGTCCTGGGTGCCGTTGAAATCCCGAATGGGAGACTTTGAAACTGGAAATGTTGTTGGCCGATAGCGAAGCGCAGGTATTTTTGAAAGGTTTTGTGGACTGGTATGTGCAAATAAGCGTCGGACAAATCGACTGAGAGCATCCAGTCTCCTACCCCCGTTGCTAGTAGTATGGACTGAAGACTCTCCATCTTGAATGATTCGACTTGTATTGATCGATTGAGTCGTTTCAGGTCTAGCACTGGTCTCAAGTCGCCCGATTTCTTTGTGACCAGAAAAAGGGGGGAGTAGAAACCTGCACCCCTCTGTTCCTTTGGAACTTCTGTGATTGCTTGCTTCTGTAGAAGCTCTATGATGTATTTAACTAAAAGCTTGCGTTTCAGGATTGAAGATGGAAGTCTGGTGACCCTGTAGTAATTTTGAGGAGGAGTGTGTTTGAACCTCCACCTGTGGCCCTCTCGAATGGTGGTGATCGTCCAATGGTCTTGAATATGATCTGTCCATATTTGAGCGAATAGCCTCAGCCTCGCTCCTACTATTGCGGGCTGGGCGGTCGTGGCATCAAAAGGACTTTGGTTGGTCCCCGGGGGTCGTGCCTTTGGCCTTCTGTAATCTGACAAAGGATGGCTGTGTACCCCGCCAGTTCCGCTTGAACTCCTTGTCTGGTCTGTATGATCTTGCGTCCCTGTACCTTTCAGGCAGATGGCGTCTGAATGGGTTTTTTTTTTGTTTGGGCCTCCTATCCGACGGGATAAGGCCCGATTTTCCTCCCGTGACCTTAGAAATTGCCGAGTCCAGTTTGGGGCCGAAAAGGTTGATACCATCGTAGGGGATCCTACACCAGCTGGATTTAGAGGTTGTGTCTGCCACCCAGGGCTTTAACCATAGTGCTCTTCGAGCGGTCACGGAGGCCAACATTGCTCTCGCTGAGGACCTGATTACATCCACCGCTGCTTCTGCTACAAAGTCCCCTGCCAGGTTAAGCTCTTGTAGGGCGGAAATATGATCTTTTCTTGATCTGCCGCCTCCAGTAGCAGTTTCTCTGTGTTGGTGGCCCAGCATGAGATGGCTCTACCTACTGCTGCCAAAGTGATCGCTGGCCTGCAAGCTGCCCCTGCCGCTGAATAGGTCTTTTTAAGGTCAAGATATATCTTGCGGTCCATTACGTCCTTAAATGTTACTGCGTCTTCTATTGGCAGGGTTACGTGGCGTGCTAATCGCATAAGTGAGGAAACTACTACCGGGGCCGAAATGAGGGGACTAACCATCGTTTCTTTCAGCGGGTAGAGCTTGCTTAGCCTGTTGTTTAACCCTGATTTCTTGTCTGGTTTCTGCCATTTGTCTTTTATGAGTTCATAGAGTTCCTCGATGAACGGGAATGTTTCCGGGTCCTTCTTGAGGTTTGGAAAGTATTTTCTTAGCTTAGGAGGGGATTCCCCCTGCTCCTCCCATCCAATCGCCTCTTTTACCGATTTTGCGAAAGGTTCTATCAACGCAAAGTCAAAGGCCGTGGGTGGTAACACTTCGTCTTCCTCTGGGGAATCTTCCTGTTCTTGCTGGGAATAGCAGGTAGAGGCTGAATTAGCAGGTCCAACCGGCTCATAGGCTGCTACTTGCATGATTGATTCCTTCACTGATTCCCTTATTATATTAGATGCCTCTCTTGCATCAGACTCCAAACAGGCTTGGCATGCTAATTTGCCTGGTAGGGCTTGCTCTCCGCAAACCCAACAGGTGTTAGGCGCAGGACGTGTATGTCCTCCGTCACGCTGTGGGTGAGCAGAAGATGAGCTTCTGTGGTGAGAGGATCTTGACCGACTCCTATGGGAGTGTGAATGCCTTGAGGGGGAGCGCTCTTTTCTTTTAGAATGCGATGAGCACGATGATCTGCCGGAACTGCCAGAGAAAGAATGGCGTTAGTGGCAATGCTCTCTTTTTCTCCTCTTCTTACTTACCTAGTCATGTTGCCCCCTTACCTTGTAGTTTGCGGCTGGTCTGCTGGAGCAGCGGCCTCCATAGGAAAAGTAAGGAATACCTGAGAGGGTGAAAGGTGTGTGTTTTTTTAAAAAATAAAAATGCATTGCAGAGTAAGCAGCAGGTGCTGGTATTAAGAGACAGAGAAGTAAGGTACTGCTTACCAGAGACTGAGGGTAATGGGCCAACAGGACAGCGTTTTTGGAGAAAAAAAAACAAGATGGAGAGTGTTGTTTGCAGCATGTCATTTGCAAAAGGCACAGATCGCCTTTTAAACTTGCCGCCGTCGCGGGAGTGATGACGTCACTGCCGCGCATGCGCCGTAGCGGTCCGCGACGCTCGGAGCCATTTTGGAAGCTGCCAGATATGGGGATAGCGCTTATGTCACTTCCTGAGCGCCGAGGGAGTACTGTGCGGCCGCCATGATGGAGGAGGCAACCCGGCCGAGGCACTACAAGGCCCAGCGCGGCCGAAAAAAAGGGGGAAAATTAAGACACAGGATGTGGAGGTGAAATAGCAGGTATTAGCTTTTGTAAACAATAGAGGAGGTAAGAGTAAAGGAAAAACGGGATGACCACTGCATACCATATAAAACCTGTTTAAGGTTTGTCAGGCATCTTCCATGTTCTTTTTTAGCCCCTGAGACCACCAGAGTGGGGCTTCCCTTCGTTTTAGCTCATTTAGAGACTGTACAGATAGGGCTTCCAGCTAGGAGAGGCTGAACCTAGTGGGGTGAAGTGGTAAGGGGGGGTCCCATATTCTAACCGATCCTTCTTTGATCAAAACGATCGACTATCAGGTGAGGAAAAAAAGGAGAATGCAACGGTGGACTCCTCTTCGAATCTTATAGCTAACCAGTCCTATCAGGTTGTGGAGGCGGAGTCACAACCCAATGTGTGTGCTGCCATGGTGCGTCAGGAAAAATGCTATTGGACAATCTTGAAGAGAGTGGACCCAATGGTCAGAGGAAGTGTCCATATTCTGAAACCCTGATGAAAGCAGTACCTTACCACTGTGATTGGGTAAGCAAGGCCCAGACCCCCCTCTAATTTAGATAGAGATCCAAAAAGATAGTCAAGCGTGTGGAACTTTCAGAGAATCTATAATTGAGCAAGGGTGGGCCCCCAAATAAGAATTGATTTAGAGAATTTGCCCCATACAAATTTGATAATTTTGGCTTGGAAACGCTGTAGGCGAGTTTTTTCAACTGGGATTAGGAGTGCCCTAAAATAATATAGGATGCGGGGGAGTAATGTCATCTTTATAGTGTTTATTCTTCCTAGCCAAGATAGGGACAGCTCAGACCACCTGGTTAAATCAGCTTCAAGTTTTTGGTAAAGTGGCGGATAATTAGCTTGATGGAGCAGTTCAATTCTGGGTGTTAGATTGATCCCCAGGTATGAGATTGAAGAGTCGTTCCAGGAGAATTTAAAGCTATCCCTAAGCCTGGTCAGGAGAGAATCCGGTGTGTTAATATTAGGTACCCAACATTTCAAATCTTAAAACTGCACACGTCCATGAAATGGCATCAAACTTCAGTACACAACATTTTCAATAGATGATGCTTTAAATCATCTACAGATCAATTTTGAATGACCCTAAAATTATTGCTCTCACTCCAGCTTGCATGGTGACATGTAAATGTAAATCGTGCAATCATTGTATTCCTATGAAGCCACACCCAATGCATGCATTTTAATTAACTTTAGTGCTATTACTTAAGGGGCCAATTATCGATTATGTCATAGCATATTATTGGTGACAGGTCCTTGGTGAGCTTCATCCCCAACCAATGCTGCTGTGGAATGACAGCTTTGAATCTGAAAGTGATGTTACACACTTATTGCTTCCATGTTTGCTCACCAGTGAGAGGATCAGCCAACAGATATCCACTGAGCTCCTTCCACTCATACACTGAATGGTCTAAGGTTACTAGTGGTGTACTCCAAGGTTCAGTATTGGGACCTTCGCTTTTTAACCTATGTACACTAATGGATGAAAGGAACCATTCATTCTTTAAAGATGATACCAAGCTGTATAGTGGAATAGTGTCGTTATAGGATGTCTCCAACTAAAAAGCAAGCCTCAATCCACTGGAATATTGGTCAATTAGGTAGCAAATAAAGTTATATACAGTAATGGGGTATATGTGCAATAAGTGTTGTGTGTACATAAATGACTATGCAGAACAGCAAAATGGAGCGTTCAGGGTAACTTTTTGCTGATCGCAATGCACCAGATGCAGCACCTCTGAAGAGACTGAAGTATATCTAGGAAAACAGATAATAATCACAGCAGTGTACAATCTGAATGTAGTATATTAAAAGATTTATTGTGGTGAAAAGACAAATGGCAACTCACATTGTGACAGTTAAAGTCAGGCTCATCACATAGTAAGGGCTTTCAATGAAATGTCTCACAACAACAGGGAACCTCAGACCCAGATATGCATACCGGTTGAATGGATACACGTGCAGGACAAAGAGAACACACTAGGGGGCACCAAACTAAGTGCAGCATTAGTAGTACTGAGAAATACTTGTAAATTCGTAACTCACTTGGGAAGAAGAAATGGCACTTTTTGTATGTAATCTGTGAGCGGTCGGCTCATACATTTGGCATAGACAGCCTCTTCCTACAGCTTGCAGCCTGGAAAGTCCGGAATTTAGGCTGGATGACAGCTTAGACACGGAAGTGAAAAGCAACAAGATGGTGGAAAGTTTCTTGTGGGATGCAGAGCAGACTGGAAGTGATGTCATCTGGATTTTATGGGGTGGGGGGCAGAGCTATGCATTTCAAGGCCTTGTTAGATTGGGAAAGAGGCTTGGGTTACTTTCACCAAGGAAATGTAGCAGAATACATTTTTGCAATCTCTAAAGCTATCTATGCAATTATCAAATATGAAACAAATATAAGTAAAGATATAGCTCCAGCAATATACTTGATACAATAGCAAAAGGAAAATGTATCAAAATACCAAAATATCAAAATAAACAGGTTTTATGCCAAAAACTTAACAAATGTAATAAACTGCATCCTTTTATCTGGTTAGGATAATAAGAAGGCAAAATATCCTTGTTTAGCCCGTGGGAGCAATCTGTACACCAAGTCTCACAGTTTTTTAGAGATTGTGTATAGTACAAACTCGATCATCAATTGTTAAATTTCTTCAGATGTTTTGAAGCTCTAGGATTTAGAATCCAGGCAGAACACAATTTCTTGAATCTGGCAGTGGTAACATTTTTGTGGACTAGCATTAGTAGCAGAATACATTTTGACCTAAATTTATGAAAGGTTATTTATTTGCAAAATGTTATAACATTTTTTCCCCAAAATGTTTGGACTTTTTTTGTTTTTTTTAGCAAAACTCTATTTGTGTGAGAAAAATAATAACAATTTCCTATGGGTACAGTGTTGCATGACTGCGACATGACTTGCAAAGTGCAATAGCAGTGAAAGCTGAAAATTAGCCTGGGCAGAAAGGGGGTAAAACTACCAAGTATTGAAGTGGTTAAAAGAGGTATAGACTACAGAGAAATAGAGACATCGTTTTTCCCCTGTACAATGCATTAGTAAGGTCTCATCTAGAATAAGTGGTTCCCATTTTGGGCACCAGTTCACAAATAGTGTTGGGTGAATGGTTCAAGACGAGCACAAGATCGTCCTGAACAGGGTCAGGGCAGTATTACTGCAGTGTCAGTGTAGTGCGTCCATGCAGTTTTACTGCAGTATATTGAAGTGTGTCAGTGCAGTGTGTCAGGGCAGTTTTACTGTAGTGTCAGTGTAGTGCACCCATGCAGTTTTACTGCAGTATATTGTAGTGTACTAGTGCAGTTTTACTGCACTATATTGTGTCAGTGCGGTTTTACTGCAGTATATTATAGTGCGTCAGTGCAGTTTTACTTAAGTATATTGTATGTCAGTGCACTTTTACTGCATTATATTGAAGTGCATCAGTGCAGTTTTACTGAAGTATATTGTAGTGTGTCATCGCAGTTTTCCTGCAGTATATGGTAATGCGTCAGTGCAGTTTAACTGCAGCATATTGACGTGCATCACTGCAGTTTCACTGCAGTATATTGAAGTGCATCAGTGCAGCTTTACTGAAGTATATTGTAATGCATCAGTGCAGTTTTATTGCAGTATATTGAAGTGTGTCTGTGCAGTTTTATTGCAGTATATTGTAGTGAGTCAGTGCCGTTTTACTGCAGTATATTGTAGTGTGTTAGTGGAGTGTGTCTATGTATTACAGTGTTTTACACCGCATTATTTAACATTTAGTGCTGTATACAGTGCTGTATACCCCCCTTTTATTTTTTTTGGTTGCTGCATGTTATTTTTTTGTTTTTTAGTGTTGTGCCTGCCCCCCTGTGAGACACAGTTTTTCTGACTGCGACGCTGTTGTTCCCCCTTTTTTATTTTTTTATAGTTTTGACATTTCTGTCACTGGTTGTCCTCAAGTAAACGTGCACCAGACACCACTTTTCATTGATTAACCACTTACGGACCGCCCACAATATCGTTGTTATGGCAGTAGCTAGCTACCATAACACTGGTATCCTCTTCTTCAGCGGGCAGTCAGCTTTCAGATAAAAGTGGTCTCTGCAGTGGATTTGCCACAAGATCATTTATTGGCGGCCACCCTTCTGCCACTCTCAGGTGCCCTCCAACACTTACCGGAGCCACCAGCAGCAGCGGAGGTGATCGTGTCCTGTCTCCTGTTAGGTATGGAGATGAGTTTAAGGGTTGAGATACCATCCTCCCCCTTCATATACTGGGATTCCTATACCATCTACCTAGAGTTGTGACAGCCCCCTCCACGGACCATCTTGAAGCTGATGGTTTGATGTTAACCCCCTGTCATCTGGATTCAGTAGTGGTATCATTGATTACTTAATACCAGTATCCCATTTAGCTATATGCTTTATGACTGTTCTCGCAACTATCTGCAAGTTTTTACACTATTATTGACTGTTGCTGCAGTTTTTTACTTATTTGACTTTAATGCCGCGTACACACGTTCGGAATTCTTGTCGGAAAAAACTCTGACGGTTTTTCCGACGAAATTCCGACGGAATTGCGCTCAAGCTGTGTTGCCTACACACGATCACACAAAATTCCAACGGTCAATAACACAGCGGCATAAAACACGTTCGACAGCACTATAAAAGGGAAGTTTATTGCTCCCGAGCATGCGTCGAATTGTTTCCGAGCATGCGTCGGAATTTTGCGTGTCGGAATTGCATACACACGATCGGAAAATCCGATAGAAAGGTTTTCCGTCGGAAAAATTGAGAACAGGTTCTCAATTCAAAGTCCGTCGGAAATTCCGACAGAAAAAGACCGTTGGGCATACACACGGTCGGAAAATCCGATGAAAAGCTCCCATCGGACTGTTTCCATCGGAAATTCCGACCGTGTGTACGCCGCATTAGTGCAATAAACCAATTTTGTTACTTATCTAAAGGCTAATACGTTTTTATGTTATCCCCGTTATGCGCTGCTTGTTGTTTTCTGTATTCTGTTGTGGTTTTTGTCTTTTCTTTTTTGATTTTGTATTTTTGTATATTCTTTGCTATGTCTTTTTAAACTTCATGAGCAAACGATTTTATGTATACACAATAAATATATTTTCTAATTTATTTATGTGTGGTTGTTGCCTACAAAGTCCCAATGAAGGGGGATTTTCTTTTCTTGCCATGAACTGCACTGTCACCATTTGAGGAGGCAACAAGGATGGTGAGCTATGACAATGCATGCATTAGTGACACAATCCCTGTTGTTTCCTGCTGGAGCAGGCTCTGTGTGGCATTTCCTCCCAAAGCCTGCTTTATGCAGACACCATTCTTGCAACGCTACAGAACACACAAGAGGAGAGGGAGGAGTAGAAGGAGAAGGATTCTGGTGGTTTTGGAGGCATTGAAGCTAAGGAAGACATGCATTGAACATTAAAATATGTTTTTCTGTCCCCAGAACTCATGGAATAGTACATGGCTGGGGGGAGGCAGTTCCAGATACTGTAATCCTCAGTGACCATGAGGACTCTGCTTCTCATGCCTCTGCAAACTTGCGGTAAATGGGGTCCCTTATTCTTCAAAGCTTGTAAAAGGACCCAAGATTTTGTGGCATCAAGGAGAAGGGTCATTATTAGCTGGCAACCCTCCTTAACCACCGTTACAAGGGGAAAGTCCCCACAGGGGGAACAGAGGATGACATATCTTGAGGAAACCTTAAAGTTGAGGAGTTTGTGTGACACCTTTACAGACTCTGGTAGGTTACAATCTCATGGAAAAGAGAGGAAGCGATGAAGAAGAGGGGACACATCAGTGATGCATTTCAAAAAAATTTAGTCCTCTGCACCCAGGGCTGTCAGCTTTCACATCCCATCGGGAGGCAACCAAATTCATAAGAGTCATGGAGGATCTGAGCTATGAGAAAATATTAGCTGAAATAAATGTTTTGTCTCTTGAGATGCAGCAATTAAAGAGGATATCATCATCATGTATAAATACATAGTACCTATTAAAAAACTTGGTGTATTGTTCTTTAGTTAACACTATTAAGCGTATGCATTTACGAGATAGAGCTCCAGAGATCCTTATGTAGGTCAAAAATAGGCCGCTTTTTTAACGCTCTATCAAGAACCCGCTCACAGTGAGTACCCAGATGGGGTGACGGGTTCTACCTCCCACTGAGACCATTTCCTACTATGCCATAATAAAAAAGTAAATAATGCAGCGCTTAAATGACCAAGTGTCCCTGATTACACATAAGGCCACGCAGGAGGATGTAAACCTGCTGGCAGAAATGTGTGACAGGAATTTTAATAGTGAATACACACTTAATTAAGTGTATCAATGTGAATTTTGAACTGATGTCAGTATACTGACCCGAAGGGGTCGTGTTTCTGTAAAGTAAAAATGGAAATAAAGATTGAAAAAACAATCTAGTGCAAGAAAAGTGTGAAGTATATGATCCCCAATTCAAGGGAACCTATATCTAGTCCCCGTAGGGAAGACACAGGCTTTCAAGCGTGATACATACAGTGTGTGATTTTAGAAAATCGCAAGAAGACAAAACAATTATTTATATCAAATCAACTAAAACACAAATTAAAGTGAGTTTAAGTCGAGGGCACTATGGCAACCCGACTTCTCACGTCCACAACACAAGCCAGGGAAGAAATTTGTTTCTGATTGGGTGAACAGCCGTCTTACTGGACATGTTCAATACATGCACATCAGATGTAAACAAATCCAGACAAGCACTGCCATAAACAGATATATATGTAAAGGTTATATTTAGAGCGTCCCATAATAGAGCGGTCCAAACCTAAGAGAGAGATGCAAAAACAGAAAAATAGGAAAATAAAAAATAAAAAAAATTCAAAAAGATCTTACAAAAAACTGCTATAGATCTTTAAGTGGAAATATTTACTAGTAAGTCCAAGTCTCAAAGGGAACGAAATAATGCAAAACTCGCCAATATAAATGTATTCTCGGGAGCTGTATTCTATTAGGGGGGGCTATATTTCATCTTAGGCTCACAGAAAATAAGGATCCGCCAGCCGGCACAGTATACATCATACATCAGGCGCAAATCATGGTCTACTTCTGTCCTATTATCAAATAAGGAATCGCCAGCCAGTACAATATACATCATACATTAAACCTTATGCACGAATCATGATATACTCCTGTCCTATCATCAAATGAAGACAATATGCATCATACATTATACGTTATGCACAAACCATGATATACTCATATCCTATTATCAAATTTATTCTAATAGGACCTTCCTTATATCTTACCCGATATACTATAAATATGTGTTTATTCTGTGTGATACTATTTTAAACTGTATTCATAGTCAGAAAAATTAGTAAAATAGGGCACTCTTGCAAGTGATATAAGTTTGCCTGGAAGGTCTCTCCTTCCTCTCCTGACCGTACATAAATAAACCACCGGCTAAGAAAAAAAGGTGATTAAAAAGTTAGATGTCACGAAGAGACTATCATAATGTGGTTCAGGATATATGGTAACAAGCATCTAGATAGAGAGGGAAAAAGCAATGCCTATGATCTGTTAATAAATGCATTGATATCCCAATCTATATTGAGGCCATGGGGCGTATAGCTCTTTAATTGGTAGATCCAAAAAGTCTCCAATTTGGAGATATAGGCCATAATAAGCCTGCATATTTGTGATATTGTTTAAACCTTGAGCTCCTCTCTTTGTTTTCTTTTTTTTCTTATCAATTTGTATATGTAACATGTTGCACTGCCTGTACCCTACCTTGTACCGTATGTTGTGAAACTCAATAAAAATCTATGGTTAAAAAAAAAAAACTTGGTGTAAAGTTATTCACTTTCAGGTGATCACAAAGGACAAGGGGCACTTTTATATTATGTCTGGAGGGAAAAAAGAAGACTTAACCTTCACGTAAGGAAGGGCTTTTCATAGAAATAGCTGTGAAAATGTGGACTAGGTTTCCTGTACACAGAGCAGCTATGTGGCTGTTTTTCTCCCTCTAAAGCAGAGAAAAAAAAACAACCACATCTCTTAGTAAAAGCAGCACATATTGTTAGGCACACAGGTATCCCTTTAATTGCCCCTTTAATTGCCCCTAGATGTTAACCCCGTCACTACTACTATTACTAGTATAAAAAAAATAGTCTCTGAGAACACCAATAAATTGAGGGATAAAGGGAGTCATAGCAAAAGAAAATCATTGCAACAAAATTTAAGAACTGTAATGATGACTAGCTACATAGGTAATGATGAAAATAACTCTGGACAGCCGCACTCCAAAAATAATCTATTTTCTTGTGCATTCCCTATTTGTGCATGCATCAGCCAGCACCTGGGGATCCTTATCTGGATAAGAAGTGATTGTCCTGGTGAATTGACTTGGAGCGGTGGTTTCTTTTTCTCTAGCTACATAGGACACATCCCTGGTACAAAGATGGGGGCTAGAGATTGTGAATAGTGTTGAATGTGTTGTGTGAATTTTGCTTTGTTGCAGTATCACAAATATGGGTCTTGACCTATAATTTACTGTGAATCACTAACTTTCTATCTATCTATCTATCTATCTATCTATCTATCTATCTATCTATCTATCTATCTATCTATCTATCTATCTATCTATCTATCTACTATCTACTATATATAAACATAACAGTGTGTTCTCCACTATTCAATTTCAAATTTATCCCTGCTGACTCACCATTGACAACTGTGGCACATTTGACAATCTCATCCTCATGTTGTTACACCAACGCTACATACTCTTACCTCCTCTCCTATTTGCCCTCCATACATATAAGGAGTATGCCAACCCACTTTACCCCTTCTACTGTATACCTTCTGCCTTCAGATAAAAATGTAGTGGCAGCAAGGGTTTATAGATGGTTGTTTTTCCTTGTTCCTCGACATGAGAAAAGTGAGTTATGACAAATATGTGAAGGGACTCAGCATCCAAAACAAATTATTGACAGACTAGCACTAAATAAAATAACCCCATCAGTAACAGCTCATAAAGCATGCATGTTAATACACTGCTAGAAAGAGAAAAAATGCTCTTTCACCATATGCAATGCTCATTCATAATGTCAGGAACATACTCCAGGGTTTAAGGTCACACAAGTAACTAGGGTATGTTCTTGACACTCATTATAATTGAAGAAGATACTGTAATGAGTAGCAAAATATTTTTAGCATTATAGAACAATAGAATACTGTGTACCACCTGCAAGATAGTCAGAAACATTATATAAAAATAATTGTATTCTTGACATAGCATTTTCTAAAACATATTTTAAAGGTCCATAGTTCAAGAGCCACTGTTAGGTTAAACTACCCCTCCTCTTGCAATCCATTATTATATCCCTCCATCTGCTGAGAGACACAAAAAGTTAGTATGTTCAATGCAGCCAAGTACTAATTTTGTGTAGAATCAAAGGTACTCTTGGAAAGGACAGGTAAAGAAAGGTAAAAAAAGAACGGAATTTATACTTCAGGATCTCTGCATTTAGGTGAACGTTCACTGCATTTCAATTGCCATGTGTTGCAATAGCAGATAGGGCAGAAATAAAATAATTTTATTTTTATTTTACAATTTCCCCATGGCTCCAAGTATTTCTATTGTGTATCTTCCCTAAAATAATTGTCAGGTTTTGATCTTTTTAAAACCACTCCCATTGCTGCAAGCCCTTTATGTATTTGGATTTTACATTGGCCATTCTAATACATCTGTTGACTATATTATCATGAAATATTACTTACAACAAGAGAGATCATCACCACAGTTAAAGGATGATGTACATTTTTTATATTGGTAATGACAAGATGTTCAAGCTTCGATGAACATGTTGGTACATCAGCTGGTTATGGTTTTATATATCACACTGGGAGTTATGCCCAACGTGTATGTCAGCACAGAGGCACAGGTGTGCAAAACTAATTTCAATCATTAAATCACTATAGGAAAAGATTAATTTGAAAAGGAAGTCTAAATATGGTTTAATTAGAATCGTCGTTGAGTTCTTCTGTTTGAACAGGGTTTTTGATCATTTTGTTTGATTAGAATGTTTTATTATTCATTGTATGCTTTTTTTTTTTTTTTTGCTACACTGTTTTGTTAATTCAGAAAACATAACATATAAACATTTAAAACTCAACTAAGAAACTAAGTAAAAATGTTTCTATTAAACCACCAGTGAGAGCCACCATCTTGTTTCCTCTGCCTTGATATAGAGATGGATAAGAGATGGATACGAGATGGATAAGGAAATCAGGATCATAAGTTGGGCCCTACTAAACAGGACAAAGCAAGCGCAGGAAAGACTTTGTTCTCATTAACTATTTCACATGGCAGAGGAAGAGAAGATGATTGCAGTTTACTTCCTCTACACAGTCACAGAGAAGCCAACACAGGCTCACTTAAACTCACATTCACAGTGCTCCTTTACTTAGTTTTCTTCTGTTGCTTTTGCTGAAAAAGACTTGGTGCTTTTAAGCTTGGGGGAGCATGTAACCTCCTCTCTTAATACAGTACTTGGGCATCAGAAATGAGGGACTTGACCTGAACACCAGTGGCGGCTGGTGCTCAAAATTGCCCATCATATGCTGCCAGTGTGCCCATCATATGCTGCCAATGTGCCCATCATATGCTGCCAGTGTACCCATCATACAATGCCAGTGTTCCCATCATATGCTGCCAGTGTGCCCATCAAACGCTGCAGTGTGCCCATCAAACGCTGCTAGTGTTCCCATCATATGCTCCCAGTGTGCCCATCACCGCTCACACAACCCCCCCACGCGGATGGGCCAAATCGCTGAGCATCCAATAAGGATGCCTGGCACTTTGGCCAATCAGCAAACAGGTCTCACTGACCTGCCTCCTGATTGGTGGGGAGGCAATGCAGTGTGAAAATAGCGAATACTCATTCACTATGGTCACACAATTGGGTGGGATCATGGCGTACTCTCTGTCCCCTGAGCCCACCCTTTTTTGAAGCCTATTAGAGCCTCTGGCTCTAATCAGGTGCTTCAAAATAATACACCCCCCTGCCCCTGCCATAGAAAACCATGCGTCCGGCATCCTGAAAGAGGCTGGGCGCATGGATGGGGGGTGGCAACAGGGATAGGGGGTGGCACCCGTGCGCCCACAATGCACGGGCCACCCCTGCTGAACACTATTATATCATTGGGGACATAGAATACATAATTAACCCTCAGCTTGGATACTGTCCGACACACAGGGTATTTTGTGAGGGCTATGTTATTCATGAAAGAAAAGAGGAGCAGGGGAATGCTCAGAAGATTATTATGGGCTTTAAAGAGACAAGTCACAAAGTAGTAACCAAGCAGTGTTTTTAGCTTTTGCTGCTCTAGGCATTAGCCTCAAAGTGTCTTTAAGTAAATGCGGTACCTTGGACATAAGTATGATAGTAGTATCTGTCCAGCAAAAGCCTTTAAATGAAGTAAACATTATTCAGTTTACATTAGGATAAAAGTGTTCAAAGTAAGACTGTATCAAGAATCTTCATAGAAGCACATCCTTTACTAGCCTTTTTAGGCCTTCAAAGTCGAACTTTAGTTAGAAAATTAAGTTAGAAAATTAAGTCCTGCTAGATCACTTCATGCTGGCCCCTTTTGCAAGTATTGCTTTGTAAAACCTTAAAAATAAGTGCCTCTACTGTGTAAAATCCAGTAATACACATTCACCCCGCTCTGCACATGCTCTTTTGACTTTGGAGTGGAGGCCTCTCACATTCCATGGCAATATGTTAAGAGCCATGGAAATATTCTGAGAATGTATTCTGAGGACAGAGTCCCAAAACCCCCCACCCGTCCCGGCATAGTAACATCCAGCAGGCTTTTTCCCAAAACCAGAATACACACCAAGAGGGTTGTTCATAGATACCCTGTAACATCCCAGAAAAACCTGCCAACAGGGAACAAAAAAATTAACGTATATTTCACCAAAGGGTGCCATTGTCGGGAGAACCAGAGTAAGATTGGACCTGAGGCAGCCAGCACACCGATAAAATGGATAAAAAAGGCACAGCAGTGAGTAAAACTATGGCCATTCCAACATGTCATCAATGTAGGGCAGCAAACCAGAACAAGGAGTCAGACGTAGGTGAAGCTGGTAACCATTCAATGTACACCATCCAGCCAAGCAGATGCTTCTTTTGGAGAGGTAAAGAATTGTGCTTTAATCTCAATTTTGCGGGATACAGCATACTATAGGTCAGGTTTTTTGGCTCATAGCCTTCCTTTAACTGCTGTGAATGCAGACCTTTTCTTTTGAGTAGTAGCAGAGAAATCCAGAAAGATTGATATACCATTCCCACTATAGGACAATTATTTTAAATTTAGAGCTCAACGCAGAATGGCTTCCTTATCTTGAAAGTGAAGCAGGTTGATCAGCATAGGTCTCGGTGGTGCGCCAGCGGGCAGAGGGCGCATAGGTACTCAGTGAGCTCTTTCAAAAGCAAATAAAGGAGTGAGCCCAGACCCACATTATTTGAGACCCACTGTTCCATCAAGCGCTCTGGTTCTTCGCCCTCAGAGCCCTCAGGGAATACAATTAAGCAGAGATAGTTCTGTGGGAGATGATGTTCCAGATCACTCAGTTTGATGGAATGATCTACTAACTGTCGCCTAGCTGTATAAAAAATCACTTTGCATAGGGTAATTTGTATCTTCTATATCACTAATCCGTTGTTCAGCGCCTGACACTCTGGTACGAATTCTTTGCACATCATGATGTAGAATAGACAGGTCCACTTTAACAGATTAAATTTGTGTGGTCAAAGCAGCCTGGCAAGATTGTATGGCCTCCATGACATGTTTCAGGGTTAATTCTCCCCCTTCCATTGTAGATACAGCTGCAGGTCCAATATCAGTATTACAGGGAGGTCCCAGAGGTTATTCTACTATAGTATGGTTGTCTTCATCCCCCCCCCCATTCCCTTATATCACTGCCTGGGCACAGGCAAGCAGCAGATGCTGGCGAGGAGGGTGACATAGGAGCTGGGGAGGGCAAGGAGGCTGAGAAATGCTCCTTAATGGTATTAGGGGGTTTAAGTTTGTGGCTGAGGCCAGCAGAGGATGATTTTTTTGACCTCCCCCTGATCAAGGGACACTCACTGAGTTCTTCCTGGCTCTGTCTCACTGAGGCAGCATGCTGGGAGACACATGTCTGCTGCCGCCATCCTGGAAACTCCCGGGGGGACCCCATTAGGAATGATTTTCCACAGATTTTGGGGGATTTGGGGGGTTTGGCCATCCTGTGTGAAACTAGACATTCTCTTACCCCAGGGCAAAGACCCAGGTTGGTGCCCCCCCACCCCCACCATACTGGAACAAGGTAATTTACTGCTTAGAGTGAAAGATGGCAAACTGTGCCCCCCCCACCTGACACCAAGTGGGTTGGTTGGGAGAGTAGGGTATGGAATGCAGCAGACTGCACTGAAACATGTAGCATTCTATCCTACAGTAAAATATGGGGTATCAGTGATGTAGAAAGTAATCGGGCCTGTGTACAGGATCATAAGTTGGGCCCTACTAAACAGGACAAAGCAAGTGCTTAGCTGTAAAAACTGGGTGTGGTTTTTATTGTGCTGAATATTGCCTGTGGTTAAAATAGAAGCAAAGTACAGGGGTTCAATAGTAAGTGACGCAAAGTTCACAGGTCAGTAGTCAGTTATTCAGAGTTCACAGGTCAGTAGTAGGTGGGTGAAAGACGTGTAGTAAGTGAGGTAGGAGCTCCTGTTAAAGGCTACTATGTAACCCAATCACAAAAAGTCTCCCTCCCCTCGGAATCCAATAAGCCTACTGTGACCATTGAAATATAGCATATACAATATAAAACTATTAATGAAGTGTATATACTATATTTCAGTGGTCACAGCAGGCTCATTCTTTATATTACATGTATTATGAATATAGTGTTGGGGGTTTGTGGATCTTCAATTCATTTTTTTTGTAGTTGCACATCCCAGTTCACCCCACACCTGTCAGTTGAGCAGAAGATGGTGTCACTAGAGCAGTTGATGTCAGTAGAGCAGTGGACAGTGTCAGCAGAGTCAGCAGGTCAGTGGACGGTGTCAGGAGAGCTGTGGGCAGTGTCAGCAGGTCAGTGGGCAGTGTCAGCAGGTCAGTGGGTGGTGTCAACAGGTCAGTGTACTGTGTCAGCAGAGCAGTGGGCGGTGTCAGCAGGTCAGTGGACAGTGTCAGCAGAGCAGTGGGCGGTATCTGCAGGTCAGTTGATGGTGTCAGCAGAGCAGTGGGCGGCGTCAGCAGGTCAGTGGACAGTGTCAGCAGAGCAGTGGGCAGTATTAGCAGGTCAGTGGACAGTGTCAGCAGAGCAGTGGGCAGTATCAGCAGGTCAGTGGACGGTGTCAGCAGAGCAGTGGGCAGTATCAGCAGGTCAGTGGACGGTGTCAGCAGAGCAGTGGGTGGCATCAGCAGGTCAGTGGACGGTGCCAGCAGAGCAGTGGGCGGTGTCAGCAGGTCAGTGGACTCTGTCAGCAGGTCAGTTGGCAGTGTCAGCAGGTCAGTGGACCTTGTAAGAAAGGCATTGGACAGTGTAAGTCATTGATGGGAGCAGGCACTGATGAGGAGAGGACAAACATTATGTAATGGTCAGTGATGTGCACAGCAGGGGGTGTTGGTGTTCTCTTACCTGCTTCCTCTGTATCTCAGTCCCCAGCTCCCCGCAGCATATACCCTTCTCCACTGCCTGCACCTGCTCGGTCTCTACTCTGTACAGGCCACCTCACACTGCCTGCATTTCCCTGTGCAGTAGAACCTGGGGCAGAGCCAGCCATCCTCCGCCAATCACAATCAATCACGGGTAATCATGGGTGCATATTTCCCAGCACAGCAGCAACTGGGGCGGAGCCAGCCTTACTTCTCCTTTCAGGACCAGTCACCGGCCAACAGGGGCATGTCTCCCTATATCTGCTACTATCGCCGTGTCCCAGTGCCGCAGGGATCATACGGATCACTACTCATGTGACACAATTCACGAGGCTGGAAAGAGGCTGGAAAGATGGCTATGTCAGCGGAGCTCAGAGCTGGAGCTGCTTACATGCATCCAGCCAGACACGCCCCCTCACTCTACATATGCTCAGTTGCTCTCCATTTTTAGGCACTGTGCCAAATTTGTAGAGGCTGAGCTTCTGACAGCTTAAAGATTTGCTGCTGTTCAGGGGTTCTGGGCTTCAGCAAAATGGCAGCAAGAAGAAACAGTAATGATGCTGGAGACAATTTGCAGCACACATTCATTTTGTTAGCATAATTATGAATGTAGAATGTATGTTCTTTGCTAAAGAATTATTTTTTATTAAGTTGTTATTGGTAAGGTTCCACTTTAAATGCATATCAAGTTTGATTATGTTAAAAACAAATATGTTCATTGATAAATACAGGTGGAGGATACTGGATTCCAAAACGAGTTAGGACATCTAAATGGGACATATCTAATACAGTTTTCATAATGTAATTACTAGTAGGTAAGGTTATCTCTGTGTGACTGAATCGGTATGAAGGCCCATCCATATTAGTGATTTATTACTGACTGTCAGTGGCCTTACTTCCGTTTCTTATATGTCAGTTTACAAAGCTATGTCATGTTTAATTTGTATTTACATCAGTCATCAGAGCCTTATAAAATCATAGCAAATCTGTTTTCAGCACCTTACTAAACAGGCAGTTAAATAGTGAGAGAGATATCCCAGCTAGACATCTCTGCATAATGTATGCTTCATCTGAACGAGAACGTTTCAGTATCTGATTAAAGCCAAAGATTATTATGTAAAGTTGATATACAGGTGGGAGCGCTATTTTTCCTTCCATATTGACTTCATGGGAAGTTACCTCATAGAAATGTCCTGACAATAGAGCCAACTGCATATTTAGAAATGAATGGTTGGAGGAGTGGCGAGAAGAGCTGCACAACTATGATGAACAAAAAAAGATAAAAGCAGTGTATTATTCAAATGTAATACTTTTGCAAACTATATGTACCGCTAATTCAATTATAGTTTAAATCTACTTTAGGTACTGTATCTTAATATCTAGTATATGTTTTAGCCAGCAGGTCTCTCTTGAAACTTTTTTATTTGTTTTCTTCTCTGTTGTTAAAAAAAGCTAGTTTACAGTAAAGCTAAAGCTGAAAATTAAACAGAGACCCTAAAGTGACACTAATGCCGCGTACACACGATCGGACTATCCGACGAACTTAGTCCAGCGGACAATCCGCCGGACTTTCCGAACGAGCGGACTTGCCCACACACGCCCACACACGACCGGACTTTTCCGGCGGACTAGATCCGCGGATTGTTGGCGGAGGTCCGCCGGACTTTTGAAATGAACGGACTTGCCCACACACAGAGTAAAGTCAGTTTATTTTGAACTTGACTCCAGGTAGACGGGACTAGCGAAGGAAGTCAATGTCGCTGCCTCGATTGGCGAGATTGAAACCTTGCTTGCCCCGTCACCTGGTATGGATTTAAAGGGGAAGCCCTACGCCGAAAAAACGGCGTGGGGGCCCCCCCAAAGTCCATACCACACTCTTTTCCGAGCATGCAGCCTGGCCAGTCAGGAAAGGGGGTGGGGATGAGCGAGCGCCCCCCCTCCTGAGCCGTACCAGCGTGCCCTCAACATGGGGGGGGGTGCTGCAGCCCACCCCAAAACACCTTGTCCCCATGTTGATGAGGACAAGGGCCTCTTCCTGACAACCCTGGCCGTTAGTTGTCGGGGTCTGCGGGTGAGGGGCTTATCAGAATCTGGGAGCCCCCTTTAATAAGGGGCCCCCAGATTCCGGCCCCCCACCCTATGTGAATGAGTATGGGGTACATGGTACCCCTAACCATTCAGCTGAGGGAAAAAGTGTTAATAAAAAACACACAACACAGGTTTTTAAAGTACTTTATTAGACAGCTCCAGGGGTCTTCTTCCGACCTCGGGGGTCTTCTCACCAGGCTCCTCCGCTATCTTCTGCTCTTTTACCGCTCTTTTCAACAACAGCAACGAACCAGAAGACCGGGCCAACGCTAGTAAAAGAGCTGCAAGAAGATAGCGGAGGCCCGGCTGAAGAAACGAAGAGCGGGACAAGACCCCCAAAGTCGGAAGAAGACCCCCGGACAGCGGCGACGAAAGTCGGGCTCCTCCACTAGTAAAAGGGGGGTAAAAGAGCAGAAGATAGCGGAGGATCCTGACGAGAAGATCCCCGAAGTCGGAAGAAGACCCCCGGAGCTGTCTAATAAAGTACTTTAAAAACCTGTGTTGTGTGTTTTTTTATTAACACTTTTTTCCCTCAGGTGAATGGGTAGGGGTACCATGTACCTCATACTCATTCACACAGGGTGGGGGCCAAGATCTGGGGGATTCTGATAAGCCCCCCGCCCGCAGACCCTGACAACCAACGGCCAGGGTTGTCGGGTAGAGGCCCTTGTCCTCATCAACATGGGGACAAGGTGCTTTGGGGTGGGGCGGCCGCAGGGCCCCCCTTTCCCTAAAGCACCCCCCATGTTGAGGGCACGCGGCTCAGGAGGGGGGTGCACGCTCGTCCCCACCCCCTTTCCTGACCGGCTGGACTCCGTGCTCAGATAAGGGTCTGGTATGGACAGACCCTTACCAGGCAACGGGGCTAGCAAGGTGTCAATCTCGCCGATCGAGGCGGTGACATTGACTTCCTTCGCTAGTCCCATCTAACTGGAGTTATGTTAAAAATGAATGTGTGGGCAAGTCCGTTCATTTCAAAAGTCCCGCAGACTAGCACACAGACGGTTGGATTGTCCGCCCGACTGCCGAGTCCGGCGGATAATTTTGAGTCAAGACTTCTTTCTAAGTCAGCCGGACTTTTGGGAAGAAAGGGCGGCATAACTGATACTTATCTTTCAAAACAAATCCATACATATCCACTGCCTAATGGCCCTTTAATAAACATTTTTTCATGGAATTCTTTATTTCTTAGTGGTTTTTTTTTTCAGTTTTTTTGCCTCCTTGTAACATGTTCCATAACCTCTCAAAACTCTATTTTTTCCCCTTTTCTTCCTTTTGTTTTGAGCAAGCAGTGCACGTTAGTTGTAGTCATATGCATTGTTCTATGCACCCTACAAATACCATAGCCCATTATCCACAGTCCCTAGTTCATCTCAGGAGCAAGTAAGAGAGAATGGCTACATTTCTATGTAAAGTGGGTCCATAGAGAACATTTGGAGGAAGCTGAGAGCAATCGATGGTGCTTTTTTAGGTTAAGAATACATACTTGAATATATATATATATATATATATATATATATAGCAAAGTCCCGGGCCCCTCAAGGCCTAATGGTGACCTCCAGAATTAAGAACAGCTGACATCCTTTCGTGTAGAGTGGGTTGCAAGGCATGGTGGGTGTAATGCAAGATGAAAGAGTGGGCACCAGATACTTTTAGAATGCAAAAAGAGGTTTATTGTCTTTTAAACAGAACGGTAGGATTGAGGGTTAGGGCCAGGACACCCTTAAGTAGATGCAAGGTTAATTGGCAGACTCAGAGACTTCTATAGGTAGAAAACTATACAGGTGAAGACCTCCAGCCGGACACCATTTCTGTATAGGTAGGACCATTGTATCCTATGGCAACAAGCTTGTAGTAGTTACTAACGGCAATTGAAGTCAACTATTTGCAACACGAACAGATCTTAGTTTACCCCACCATCACTCATTGTGGGTCTTCACTCAAGGAGCTCCCAGTCTCTCTCACTAGACTTCAGATCCACTAGCCACTGGATCCCCTGAGCTCTTCCACTGAGACAGATTATCTTCCTCAAGCATCACCCCCGCTTCCCTGCTGGGTCCCTGGCTTAACACTCACAGATACTCTTCAAGCTTTACCCCTGCGGACACAGTAGGTCCCTGGCTTGGCACTCAATGATGTGCCACAAGCATCACCTCTGTTGTCCCGCTGGGCCCCTGACTTGGCACTTGCTCAAGTTTTCCCACTTCTTCACTGTCCCCAGGTAGTCTGCTCTGGTACTGGCCTCAGCTTACAGTAGTCTCTGGTAACAAGGTGGATGGTCCCTTAGTGGCGACAGCTTCCCCTCTACCTCCGACCACACGGGTTCCCTGGCCAGCGGAATCATTACTTCTGGTTGGACTACAAGCCCCCAGTCCCAACCCTACACTGCTTTTCCTGCTTCTGGATAGGCCCCCAGACAGCCTAGCAGCCAGATGTCCCTGGGATAGGGTTTAGGTTTCAGGCTTAGCAGCCCTGGGCAATACAACACATAGCACAGAACCCTGATCATCTGACTCCACCCAAATAAATAGTGCTCTCCCAGCAGGCCAAGGGACCCAAGAAAATCCCTGCCCATTGGAGGAGATATCCCATTAATTCATAATCTGTCTTTGCTATGCCCTTGTCTTACCCAATGTCACCAGCTACCAGGCCACCTAGTGACAGAAGAGAGAAGTGCAGCAATTCCAGAGTTAGGGGGAAATCAATTGATCTCCTAACAATTGGCCAAGGCAACTATCACCTGGCAGCTAAATTTAATAGCATCCCTGCCTAAACATCAGGGTACTACATATATATACATTTTTATACCAGAGTTTGAGTTTGGTGTCACCTTAATGACTTATTGTGCCAGCAAAGAAATCAAATAGTTGATTCTTGGCAAAGCTTTACATCTCATTTAAATTATGTGGAGGTAGCCAGGGAGCAACTTTTGTCATTTCTGGTATATTATATTATGAGTACAATACATACATTTAGGAGCACCGTTTTATTATTGTTTTACTCCTGAGTGATTGAGCTGTCAGGCTAGAGTTACTGTGTACATATAATATATTGCAGTTTACTAGTCCATGAATGTGTTGGCTGCACTTGTTTTCTTTTTTAATTTCAATTGGTTTTTATTAAGTTTTAACAAATACAGAAAAGAAAGGTGATGCTTCAATGAGGTTGTACAGAACATACGGTTGGCCCGTCTTAAATAGACAATACTTTGTACATTAGGGTTCCGAAATCTTAGGCAAATTAACTTAAAGATGTATCACAATGCTAGTCAACAATGTTTTGGATGGAATTAGGGAAGGGGGGGTAGGTGGAGGATGGGGGCAGGAAGGGAAAAGAAGGTTAGATAATGATAGAAATCACCAGCTTAAAAAAAATCATAAGAGCATGGTAAATTAGAAAAATCTACTTTTGTACCGTAGATTTTGGGTGTGCAAGCCAAGGGGACCAGTTGGAGGTAAATTTATCCATTTGCATGTTTATCCTAGCTATTAGTTTTTCCACCTCACACTGGAAGTTAAGGTCAGAGATTGTTGTAAATAGTGTAGGGACTTCTGTGGTTTTCCATAATCTGGTAATATTTAGCTTAACAGATAGGAACAGGTGCATCACTATAGATCTGGTATTTGGAGGGAATTTCTCTGTGCCTATATTTTCTAAGGCTGGGTTGGGGGCGGTAATTTGGCCTGTGCTAGAGGATATCATAACAAATATTTGTTTCCAGAAGGATGTGAGGGATTTACAGAACCAGAGAGTATGGGCTAGAGAGCCAATACTGTCACAGTTTCTCCAACAATTGGGGGAGGAAATAGGATACATTTTTGAGAGCTTGTATGGGGTACCATCGGTGAAGAGTTTTTTGGTAAGTCTCCCAGTGATTGGAGCAGTGGGAGGCTTTGTAGGTTGCGCAAAGTGCACGCTGCAACATAGTAGGTGTACAGGATTTGTTGAGTTCCTTCATCCATTTTGTTAAGGAAGTGACCTGTGTATATGGTTGATGGTAGCTTAGAATCTTGTAGAAGGATGTAATACCTCTTTTTGGTTAGGATGGGCATGTAAAGAAGTTTTATATGGGTTCAGGGATCTCGGTCATTGGTGGGAGTTTAGAGGTGTTAAGGAAGTTGGCTATTCTCGTGTAAATGTCTTTGGGTGGGAGGTTGTATTCCATGCACAGGGTGTGGAACGTTTTTTGGATCTTGTCTGTCATAAGGTCTGATAGTGCCGTGATGCCATGTGGCTGCCAGTGATGCATTGGTAGGTCATGTATCTGGGTGTTTAGGGCTTTTAGAGGGATTGGGAGTTTGCGGTTAGGGAGAAAAGATAAGTGTGCTGAGGAGAGTTGCTTGTTTTCTTTTTAAAGCTTTTTCCTTTATTTTCACCCAAGGATTTTACCAGGGACATGCATTCAGATCCAAGGCGACAAAACTCACTCGTTCTTCTGCATCAAGACAGCAGAAGCATAACAGGACCTTGGAACCCCTCTCTTATTGTCTATAGCCTAGAGTAGCACGACTCTGTAGTATTCAGAGAACATGTCATTAATAGGGATGGGCGCTGTGAAATATTAGATCAAAAATTGTAATTATATGCTCCTATTAAACAGGGGCAGGTAATTGGGCCTTTGGTGGTGGTGGTGCCACAACATTGTAAGCCCTCACGGTTACGCTTGTTGGGCGCAGGAACGGGCACTGCTATGAAATATAATCTCAAGATTTGGAATTACATGGCCCTGTTAAACAGGGGCCGAAAAATTGGGCCTTGGGTGGTGGTGGTGATGTCACAACTCTGTAACCCCTCACAGATACTCTTGTTGGACGCAGGAACGGGCCCTGCATTGCAATATTATATAAAAAAAATTAATTACATGCCCCTGTTAAACAGGGGCAAAAAAATTGGGCCTTGGGTGGTGCTGGTGGTGCCCTAAACCAAAAATATTGTTGTAAGCTAGCAATCATCAAGATTGAGGAGGAATAGAATAGTCAGCATAAGCAGTCTTCAAGGGATCTCACATTAATAGAAAATTCAATCAGTTACATCAGCATCAGGTGCTTGATAGCTGCCGATCCAAGACTGATTCATTTTTATGAATGTGAGCCTATCAACGGAGTCTGTAGACAGGAGCACTCTATGATCCGTTACAAACCCTCCAGCAGCACTGAATATGCGCTCATAAAGAATGCTGGATGCAGGACAGGCTTGTAGCTCAATTGCATATTGAGCAAGTTCTGGCCAGTGGTCCATCCTCAAGACCCACTAACCCAGTGGATGCTCTGTTGGAAAAGTTGCTCTTGCCCTTAGATATCCCTGCACCATGTAATGTAGACGCTGGCAATGGTTGGTTGAACCAATCAGACGTTGGCGCTGAGGACTGAAAAATTGTTTAAAGGCATCGGTCTGCGGGCCACCTTCTCCACTTCTCTTCCTCTGACTGATTGAAGCCTCAGCAACACGTTGTCCAGCACCAGGAAATTGTAACCTCCTAGGGTCTGGAAATGCCTTGCACAAACCTTTCTTCAAGTTCTCCTGAAGATATTTCATGCTCTGCTCCCTATGCGAAGACAGGATGAGTTCTGCAACCTCACCCTTGTAACGTGGATGAAGAAGGGTTGCCACCCAGTAATGATCCCTCTCCTTGATACCACAAATCCGCATGCTTTGCAGAATCAGGGAGGCCATGCAGCGTATGTTTGCAGAGGCATTCGATTCTGAGTCCTCTGGGTCACTAAGGATCACATGATCCGTAACTACCTCCTCCCAGCCACGTACAACTCCTTGGGTTTCTGGGGACTGAAAACCATTCCTTAAAGACTGCTGCTGAGTGTTATCCTCTACATTCACGCTGACACAATCCTCCTCCTCTGCCTGTGTGTTTGGTGGGCCCTCAGGAATGTTATCTGGATAAAGGGGGCCTTGAGAGGTAAGGAAGTCTGCCTCTTCCTTCTGCTGTTCTGCCTCAAGTGCCCTGTCCATTATTCCATGAAGTGTGTGCCCCAACAGGAAGACTAGAGGGCCAGTGTCACTGATGCATGCATTGTCGCTGCTCACCATCCTTGTGGCCTCCTCAAATGGTGACAAGACAGTGCATGCATCCTTGATCAGTAGCCACTGGCGTGGCGAAAAGAAGCCAAGCTCCCCTGACTCTGTCCTGGTGCCATACTCACACAGGTACTCCTTCATGGCCCTCTGCTGCGTGTGCAGCCGCTACAGCATTTCCAACATTAAGTTCCACCTGGTGGACATGTCACAAATGAGGCGGTTGGTGGGCAGGTTGCATTCCCTTTGAATGTCAGCCAGCCGAGCACTGGCATTGAATGACCGGCGCAAATTACCAGACTTTTCAGGCCTGACTCAGGAGAACCTGTAAGCCTGGGTACCTGCTCAATATCCGCTGCACCACCAAATTCAGGACGTGTGCCAAACATGGAACATGGGTCAAGTGTCCCTGTCGGAGGGTGGAGAGAAGGTTGGTGCCATTGTTGCATACAACCATTTACTGGCTGAAGCTGGTGTGGCATCAACCATCTCTGAGCCTGCCCATGCAGAGCTGACAGAATCACCCAGTGTGGCTCCTGTCCCCTAAACAGACCAACTCAAGCACTGCATGACATCTTTTTGCCTGATTGCTTGCATAGCCCCTTGAACGCTTACGGAGCACTGCTGGTTCAGAGGACAAATCTGCAGAAGAAACCATAGAGGAATAAAAAGGGGAGGGGTGGAGGAGAGAGCTGTGGCAGAATCACCACAAGCATTTGGGAGGCGTGGTGATGGAACAAGCTCCAACAATACTGAACCCTGCATCCTTCCCTGCTGCCAGAAGTTACCCAGTGTGCCATGAAGGAAAGGTAACGTCCCTGCCCTTGCCTGCTGGACCATGAGTCAGTGGTAATATGCACCTTACTGCTGACCGCCCTGTCCAATGAGGGCAAAACATTGCCTTCTACATGCCGGTGGAGAGCCGGAATGGCCTTCCATGAAAAGAAATGCCATTTTGGAACCTGCCACTGAGGTACAGCAGATTCCACAAATTCACAAAATGGGGCAGATTCTACCAGCTGAAAAGGCAGCAGTTGCAGTGCTAGCAATTTGGCCAAGCTAGCATTTAGACGCTGAGCATGTGGATGGCTGGGACCGAGTTTCTTTTTACAGTTCAGCAACTGGTGTAGGGAAATTTGCCTGCAAAAATCAGATGGTGGTCTACTGCTAGCAAGCAAGTACTTGGGACACCTATTGCTATACCTTCATTCCGCTCAGTGCAGGTTTTTTAGAGGACTGGGGGTATAGTGAGGTTGGAGATCCCAAATGGGAAGCAAGGAGAAGTCCATATTTTTCTTTGATGTGGGTCTTTCAAGTGCTATTGCCAATGGACTGCATGGCAGGTCATCATATATCTGCTCAAGCATGTGGTACCTAAGCGGCTGCTGTTCTGGCCATGCTTGATCCGCTTCAGACATAGGTTGTAAACAGCAACTGTGCGATCTGCTGCACACATGTCGAAAAAAAGGCCCACACCAAGGAACTTTCAAAATTCAGCAGGGAGTCAGCAGCGCCCTGCACCTGCAGAGCTCTGCGGTGTGATGAAATAGGGTGGCTGCCCTTAAGCTGCCCCCTAGAGGACATCCTGCCTCGTTGGATTTGTGCCTCCTCCTCTCTTCTTTCAGGCACCCAAGTAAAGTCAGTGACCTCATCATCCCCTCCCTCCTTGTCACTGGAGCAAACTTGGCAGTATGCTGCAGCTGGGGGAACATGACTGACAGTTTTGTGTCCTTCTTGGGCACTGTTGTGGAAAATTTTATGATGTATTTTAATATGCATTGTCATAAGAGTCCCCCAGTTTTTGTTCTATCCCAGCCCGCTCTAAAGAGCAGACTGGGGCAGACTGATGCTGGTTGAGACCTGTTAAGTAGTGGATAACTTCCTGTTTGGAGGGAGAGGTGTTTGCGGGGTGAAGACATGTCCACCAGCGAGGGGCCCCTGTGCGATGCACAGAACGATTGTCTGGGGGGGGGGTTTGTTCACCCTGCAGACACATTTATCAGTTTTAGTGGATGTGCGCTTTTGTCACCCCTGTATGCCTGATCAACATATTTGGGTTGCCATGACGTAGTCATTGGTTATTGAATCATTTAGTCAGTTTGCGCATGTCGGTTTGCTAAGTCTATTTGAATGTATACATGTCTGTGATTGGTTCTTTTGAAGGAATACAAATGTCTGATTGGCTGTCTGTGAAGACACCACCTTTCTCTGTATTGTCACATCTTGTATTGTTAATTCATTTATTCTGTGTTTTGTCCTTATATGGTCATTTACATCCTGTGTTGCTCCTGTGAGGTCACAAGCTTTGTGGGAGGGGTTTAGCTGTTGGAGGCAAACCCTCCAGGGTGTGACTTCCAGTTGATATGTAAATAAAAGGAAATTCTCGGGTCAGAAGCTCAGGGATGCTGACTGATTTGAGAACTTAAGAATGATGGTGATGTATTTTACTGGGGAACCAGAGGGGGCTGCTGAGAAGCAGCCAGGCCAGGCTGGCATGAGGTTGTAGGAATGCTGATGAATGCTTGGATGAGTGGGTTGATAGGTAAAGGGGAGACATACGATCTAAAGGTAAGTCATTATATCGTTAAGACGGAAATGGGTGCTTATATGAGCACAGTAGATGTGGCTGTGTGCTCTGCATACAGACAGATTTCTACAACAGCACCCCCTCTCTCTCTTGAGGCTCACGTTACTCGCTTCCTCAACCTGGGAACCAACATCGGAGCATTCAAATCGCTGCGCATCCTCCAGCAGCATGTACCAGACATTTGCTTAATTCTAAGTCTGTCAACAACTGTAAAAAAGGAAAAAGCCTTATTTTATTAGGCATTTTGTCTCAGATTGCCCTCTGTGTATTCATATGTAATACATGTTTATGAAAGTGCAAAGTCTTTAATATATACAGTAAGCATTAAAATGTGATAACCTCCTAAAAAACCTCACAAGAAGTCCTTTTAATCTGGATTGCACTAAACCTTTAAAAAAACTATATCTGAATGGTTATTATAAGTTACTGTAAATCATTATTCTTTTTACAGTTTAAAACAAAGCCACTGGTTTGCCCATAAGGGGACTGAAAAAAAAAAAAACACGTGTTTAAAAGATTGATATGAATCTCTGTATGTAATCTCTGAACTGCATTGAAAATAAAGATATGAAATTAATACAAGGTTCATCAATATGATCCAAAGCAAGCTTGTCAGTATAATAAGAAAACCATTAACATTTTGAAAGCACATATTACATTGATATATTTATTTATATATCTGCTGTTCTTTCTTTTTTTACTATGTATGTCTTTCAAATAAATTTAATAAATACTGTCACTAAAGCTGTCTTTTACACAGTGAACTGATGCCATCAAACAGAGCTTAATCTAAATACACAGAGATGTTAACATAGACTTCAATGCATTGGTAATACAGTTAGTGCAATTAAAATATATTCTGCTACTCCAGTTTGCATTGCTGCAGCTTTGATTAATGTTAGTTTCATATAGCTGGTAATTACAGTGTGAATACAAATAAAATTAATAATGTAATTGTTAATAGCTTGCAAAATGTAGAGCTGCTGAAACCAAATCCCAGACTTCTGTAAATATATATACAGTACACATAAGGCCAGAGAGGGTTCACTTTGATGCAGTTGGGCAGCTTGAACACATACTGCTAATTATTCTAACAAAGAATCACATTTTATAAGTGTAGCACTGACCCCCGAAGGAGCTGCTGGTTTTATTGGGCTTACCGTTACCTTCCTCACCTCGTCTCCGTCTAGGGTTTCCCGTGGTAGATGGCCCAAAGAAATGTAGAAACTGACACTTTATCTTCCTTTTTTGGGTTATTTATTCAAAAGATAAAAGCAGTCTCTTAAATGTAGGGTAGAGGGTTAGGATGAAAGTTCAGGTATTTTGAAACTGCAAAGATAGGAAGTCTCTTATAGAGGAAAATGCAGGGAATAACTGTTTCACAGCTGGATTATAACAACCCCGGATAAACCTCCTCTCACTAAGCCTGCAGCCGGTGAAGTGTAAGGTAAAGCAAAGTCTCTGCCACAGACTTGGTTGTAGAACACTTGAGTAAAAAGCCTCTGCCACAGACTTGGTTGTAGAACACTTAAAAAAAGTCTCTGCCACAGACTTGGTTGTAGAACACTTAAGAAAAGTCTCTGCCACAGGCTTGGATGAGGGACTTAGCTAAATTTAGAGAGCTATCATACGGTACCGTATGAGTGTAGATCCATTTAGTGTCCTTCAACTGAGCCTCCAGGCTCCTTCTGAAAACCCAGCCTGGCGCATGGCCTTCTCCCGAAGAGTCCTCCCATGGATGCTTCTCCAGTTGCTGGGCCTCTCCTTAGACGAGACGGCACCGGACCACTTTTGGATAATTAGACCCCGATATCCATTCAGGCCTGTCCCTGCAGTTGCTTTGCCTTGGGCTATCCAGCCCCGAGACTCGGAATTGCATGGATCCGCACCCCAGGCCAGGAGGGTCATGAGGGCCATGAGGGCTGGTCAGGAGGACCAGGACCAAACAGACAGAAGATCCCTGAAATGTTGGAGTAACATACACTAATGATTTTTTCATTAATAATAAGTGAGCTCCTGCTGATTGTTTAAAAATAAATGATCAACACTTAGCATAGCATAACTTTCTGCTTTCTTTTATATAAATGTTATTTTTAGTACATACTGCTATGTAATATGTAAGTGTGTTATCTGTATGATTTAGGTAGGTACTCTGCTTTTCTTCCAGGACAGAACCATTACTGTTGGGCACTTTCCAGGCTCAGCATCTACTTGCTGGACTGAGATACTAGCTCAGTGATGTAAATCTTTGTGATTTTTATGGCTGTCACAGATGTCTGACAGATCCATCCCAGCTGCACGTTGTGACTTGCCACAAAATTAGTGTTGTAGTCTGATCATTTGGAGACAGAAGACTAATGCCGCGTACACACGACCAGACTTTCCGGCAGACTAGGTCCGGCGGTCTTCTCGACGGACTTTCGTCGGACTTCTGATGGACTTTCCGAACGAACGGACTTGGCCACACACAATCACACAAAAATTCCACACAAAAATTCCAACGGATTCGACCGTGATGACGTACGACCAGACTAGAATAAGGAAGTTCATAGCGAGTAGCCATTAGCTACCCTAGCATCGGTTTTCGTCCGTCGGACTAGCATACAGACGAATGGATTTTTCGACCGGACTCAAGTCCATCGAAAAGATTTGAAACATGTTCTAAATCTAAATCCGTCTGATTTTTCCACAGCAAAGGTCCGTTGAAGCCCACACACGATCGAATTGTCCGACGGATTTGTTCCATCGGACCTTTGCTGTCGAAAAGTCTGGCCGCGTGTACACGGCATAAGAGAATGCTTGTATTTGCCTGCAGCAAAGGACATCATCTCAGCCTAGGAATGTCTCTTGACTGCAGTTCCATGACTGCTTTTTAATAATAACTGGTACAGAATTTTGAAAAATTATATTGTCTCAGTACATTCTGGCACGTCAGGCATTTATTTAGGCAGATTTGTGTAGTTAGTGAAAATTCTGCTTTATGTTTATGTTAAATTGGATGGAAACACTAGCCTGAGGGATTTATAATTCCATGTGCATTTGTATATAAAAAGTCTCCAAGAAATATATTTTTCATGCCAAACAACATAAAATACTATGCATTTTTTCATGGGACAGACTCAAAAATGTATTTAGGTTAAGAATAAATATCCTAAAGTGTGTGATAAGGGGGTTGTAGCTGACTGTATCCACTATGGCTGCACTAAAAAGTCCCATTGCATAAGGATTGCAATTGGAACCATTCAACATATCGCATTTTCTTTTCCCTTTGGTACATAAATCCCTGACCTTCCTTCAGACATAAGCAAAAAAAAATAAAAAATGAAAAACTCTGCAGGCATTTAGATTGTGTCCCACCTACTGACCAATTGAACTGTCAACGTGGTGGTGATACTTCCTCCTCTGAGCCTCTTTCTTCTGTGAGAGCCCTTCTTAAGCATCACCTCAAGAATGGGGAAAACAATTCTCTGCAAGGCACTGGAGAATAAAAGTCGACCTCAGACATCTCTACTCTAGATTTGATTAATAAATACCCTACAAAAAACTTTTCATTAGTAGATAACTACTATATTGTCACTGATAACTTACTTGCATAATGATATGCTGTCAGAAGTTTGTCAGTTCAGACCTTCTATGCAATAAATTGGTGGGAGAGTGCTCTAAAGTGAATCTGAAATGAGTGAGCTCTCAGCAGTTCATATTGAGCTTGTAAGCTTGCATAATGAGCCAGCAGAAGATATCTCTTGAATGACAAAGAAACTGAAAGAAATGTCCTAAAATACATTTTCAGATGGAACACTGGTAATTTAGGGATATATTTGGATCATATAAGAGATTTAAAACAATATCTTAAACAGCTTATTAAAGCCTTGCAGACAAATATAAGTCTACGCTAGCTTATAAAATTCCCCAAAAATAACCAGTTACCTGAATTATTCCTAAAAATATATATACTTTTACAATATCTAGCAGTAACTGGTGGAAATGCAGAACAATCCTTCAAGACAGATTTTATACATCCAGCACAATGACATAAGAACACGGGAGAACGTTTTCAAAATGTGAAAATAGTCTTCTATAAGGTCCTTAAAGTGATTTTATTTTTCTGTCCTAAAATGTAAAACAAATGAAAAAGGTGCAGTAAGGGAGCTGCAACTAAAACTTGTTTAAATAAAGAATTTATAAATTCCCGACACAACTTGTAGACTCATAGAAAGCATTTACCATTATTATTTATGTTCATTTTTTTAATAACTTGTCATGCAAGCACGCTAAGCTTTACGATAGATCATATAAAAGCCTTGTTTAAAAGATCTCCTAGAGGAAAAAAATTATCTAATCACAGAACAATTCTAGTAGAAATCAAAAGAAGTATACAATTATTGGAACTCTAATATATCAAAACAATACATTTACTATGGCTCTTTTGAAATATAAAAAGTTTTCCCAGATTCTGAATCAAGTACCCTGAAACAAATAATTCCGCTGATGACGTTATTATCTTACTATTGAATGCTAATGAGTTATTACTAAGAGAGATTTTTTAATAATTAAGTTCTTGTGATAAAAAACAGTGGGTAAAGCAGTTCTCAGATCTTGGATGAATAAAGGTTTCTGAATCTATGAGAAAGTGTGAAACCTTCCATCACTTTTTGAAAAAATATAGATAGTATCTGATGCTGACTTAAAGCGGTTCTTCACTGTCTGTAATTTTTTTTTTTTTTTTTAGCACAATGCAAAGGATTAGGAGATGTAAATTAAGCACTCACGTGTTCCATTTTCCTAATGAACTGCTGCCGGTTTTCGTCACCTAAAAAAAGTTATAATAAATCTTGTTGCTGGGTGCCATCTTGCCTGTGGACATGTGAAACCACACAGGCACTTCAGATGGTCCAGCATGCACCGCCGTTATTGCGCCGATCTCACGCGTGCGCAGTAACAGCAAAGTGTAGCTCACGTTCACTGAAATCTTGCAAGATTTCGGCCACATCCGGATGTCCGCACTGACTCCTGGGATCAATGACACCAGATCCCAGGAGACAGTGCGGCATGACGAGGATCGACGCAGAGACCCCGCCCACCGCCGAAGAGACAGAGCAGCAATTACAAGGTAAGTGGAAAAAAAGCACTTCATTTAGTACTCTTTGCCTGATTTGGAAGGCAAAGAGATTTACTAAATGAAGTGTGTGCAGAACCGCTTTAAATGTATTCCTGGACTCATGCTACCTTTTGTTGCTCTTAGAAAGGAATAATATTGTCTGTCTAATAATCTACAAATTTGCTTTTACTCTACCTGTACTAGTCATTCTCACCAGCCAAGTACTCCTAGGAGCCACTTTTTTATTCTGCAGCTAAGTTTCATTCATATCATCAAATGTTCTGTAAAGACCAGGCATTTCTAGCACTTATGTCACGGGGAGTGGCCTCAGTGACACATGCTGGTAACACAGAGGATTAACCTAAATCCTTGTGATCAAACATATCATACAGAAGAAAAGCATAATTTAAACTAGGCAATATTGCCATTGACGTACTCTACAGAAAAAACAAGCAGAAGTTAATAGTGTTTACCTTCAAGCACTCAAGAAGTTTCTCTCACATCTGATGGACATGATATAAATATAATACCCAACATTATGGGTTTGCTACCCAACAATTTTCCACTATACACTACTTCAACCTACTAAGCTGACTTCTAAGCTTTTTAAAGGCATTTTTTTGAGGAATCCAAAACTTTGACAATATATTAAATTATCATGCATGTATACACCATCAACAACACCAAATAGCAAAACAGTTGGAGGATCCTTAGCAATCTGAATGAGGTTACATATAAAAAAAATAATGTATGCACACACTCCCCTATGATAATTTATATCATCATGTGATCTCACATACATGACTTGAATTGTTCTGTTCCACCTGATTCCTGATTTAATAATTTCCTTATGGATGTGTTTATATACAGGAAACCCATATGAATCTAATGAACAGATTGTGTTAGTCCTAGAAGTTGAGCAGATACATGTTTGACAAATTCTGCAGCAAATACAAGTTTGATATCCCCAAGACTTTTATCCAGGGCTCCTTTATCTCCTTCCCTTCTACAGGTACCTCAAACCTATCATGTACCTGGATGATGGCCAAGATGGCGAGAGGTTTTTTCTTACAACCCTAGTCCAGACACCCCTGGAATAGACCACAGCGAGGGCACACAGTGGCATAGGTGCAAGGGGTCCAATCCACAAAATATCCCTTCTGGAGGCAGGGTTGGCTATGTGGTGCTCATGCAGATTGACAGGAAAATACCTGGAAGGGGCAGACAGAAAGGCAACTGATCAGGACTCTAAAACATGGCAGCCTGAAAGTGAAGTCTGGACCGGTTGTGGTTGGTGGCAGAGGAGGCAGACAGCAGGCAGGGAAGTAGGCAGAATTGTGGTCAGGGGCAAGCCAAAGTAACATTAGAAGATCAGCAAGGGTAAGCCAAAGTCTGAAGTTAGCTGAAGTCACGCTGAGAATTAGAAGAGACGAGTTGTGTTCAGGGACTAAAGTCAGGGTTCAACAGAGTAACAGTTTGATGCCAAGATTGGCATTGAATGTGCAAGGCTGTGCACCTGCATGTGCATTCAGACATAATGTATTTGCACAGATGTGTATGCACATGCAACCAGCTTGAGATGACCCTTGTTCTGTGCATTGGCACATGGGCACATAGTTTTGATGTCATCCTGACACCATCACTAAAAGTGACCTTGATTCTCTGCTTCAGAATATTTAAAAGTTCAATGCAGAACTTCACCAAAAAGATGAAGAATCGGCTTGGGTGAGGACAGCTCTGGATCCTGTGGCCGGTAAGTGTCCTTTTATTTAAAGTCAGCAGCTACAGTATTTGTTGCTGCTGACTTAAATTTTTTGGGGGGAGACTGGAGCTCCTGTTTAACTACTGCCAAAAGAATAAATAGAAATGCTTGGAGATAGTAAAAATCCTGGAAGAAGATCATGAGAAAATAAAGGTTACTGTCTGGTAATTATATGTTTTCATTAATCCTATAGTCAGAACTAGGGATGAGCCAAACACCCCCTGTTCGGTTTTCACCAGAACATGCAAACAGGCAAAAAGTTTGAGCGAACATGCAAACCCTATTAAAGTCTATGGGACACGAATATGCAAAATCTAAAGTGCTAATTTTAAAGGCTTACATTCAAGTTATTGCCATAAAAAAGTGTACGGGGACCCGGGTACTGCCCAAGGGGTCATGTATCAATGTTTTAAAACAATAGTTTTTTCAGCAGCAGTGATTTTAATAAGGCTTAAAGTGAAACAATAAAAATTAAATATTCCTTTAAATATCATGCCTGGGGGGTCCCCTTAGTCTGCCTGTAAAGTGGCACATCTGTGTGATGTGTAGAACAGTGCCGCAGCAAAATGAAATTTCTAAAGAAAAAGATTTTATTTAAACTTGCTCGTGGCTGTAATGTATTGCCGACTTCCAGAAATATAGATGAAAAGTCAAGAAAAAAAATGGCGTGGGCCCCCCCAGTCCATATCAGGCCCTTCGAGTCTGGTATGGATTTTAAGAGGAACTCCATACTAAAATTAAAGAAAAATTGGTGTCGGTTCCCCCCAAAATCCATACTAGACCCTTATCTGAGCATGCAACCTGGAGGACAGGATAAGGGGAAGGGACTGAGGGCCCCCCCTCCTGAACAATACCAGGCCACATGCCTTCAATGTGGGGAGGCTGCTTTAGGTGCCCCCCAAAGCACCTTGTTCCCAAGTTGATGGGGACAATGACCTCTTCCTGACAACCCTGGCCATTGGTTTTTGAGGTCTGCAGGTGGGGGCTTATCAGAATCTTGAAGCCCCTTTTAATAAGGGGCCCCGCGATCCGGCCCCCCCTATGTCGATATGTGAATATGTACCCCTACCCATTCACCAAAAAAAGTGTCAAAAATGAAAAACCACAATAGACAGTTTTTGACAATTAATTTAAAAAAAAAAGGGTACCGCGATGTCCATCTATCTTCAATCACACCGCCTGACGGACCCGAAAAAATAGAAAAAAACTTGCTGATGTAACAGAGTGACCCGTGCCACCCTCTGACATCACACATCACATGATGCCAGAAGGGGACGGTCACTAGGTTACATCATCGGGTGGCCCGTACTTGCCTTTATAACAGCTGTCACAGCCAAAAGACAGCAGTTACCGGTAGGCCGCCCATCGAGGCAGAGGAGGGTTTTTTTTTTGTTCTATTTTTCTGGTCGTTTGGGCAGTGTGATTGAAGATGGATGGACATCGGTATGTACCCCTACCCATTCACATAGGGAGGGGCCGGGATCTGGGGGCCTCCTTGTTAAAATTTTGAGGGGACCCTGTGCTGTTTTTTTTATTAACTTCAATGTACAGTATTATATACTGTACTCTGACTGCACTGTATATATATATATATATATATATATATATATATATATATATATATATATATACAGTATCTCACAATAGTGAGTACACCCCTCAAATGTTTGTAAATATTTTATTATATCTTTTTCATGTGACAACACTGAAAAAATTACACTTTGCTACAATGTAAAGTAATCAGTGCACAGCTTGTATAACAGTGTAAATTTGCTGTCTCCTCAAAATAACTCAACACACAGCCATTAATTTCTAAACTGCTGGCAACAAAAGTAAGTACACCCCTAAAATGAATTGGGGCCAATTAGTAATTTTCCCTCCTCAGTGTCTCGTTAGTGTTATAAGGTCTCAGGTGTGAATGGGGAGCAGGAGTGTTAAATTTGGTGTTTTCGCTCTCACTCTCTCATACTGGTCAATGGAAGTTCAACATGGCACCTCATGGCAAAGAACTCACTGAGGATCTGAAAAAAAAGAATTGTTGCTCTACATAAAGATGCCATAGGCTATAAGAAGATTGCCAAGACCCTGAAACTGAGCTGTAGCACGGTGGCCAAGACCATACAGCGGTTTAACAGGACAGGTTCCACTCAGAACAGGCCTCGCCATGGTTGACCAAAGAAGATGAGTTCAGCTCAGCGTCATATCTAGAGGTCGTCTTTGGGAAATAGACATATGAGTGCTGTTAGCATTGGTGCAGAGGTTGAAGAGGTGGGCCTGTCAGTGCTCAGACCATACACCGCACACTGCATCAAATTGGTCTGCATGGCTATCGTTCCCGGTAGGAAGCCTCTTCTAAAGAGGATGCACAAGAAACAGTTTGCTATAGACAAGCAGACTAGGACATGGATTACTGGAACCATGTCCTGTGGTCTGATGAGACCAAGATAAACTTATGTGGTTATGAGGAGTACAAAGACAAGTGCGTCTTGCCTACAGTCAAGCATGGTGGTGGGAGTGTCATGGTATGGGGCTGCATGAGTGCTACCACACTGGGGAGCTACAGTTCATTGAGGGAGCCTTGAATGCCAACATGTACTGTGACATACTGAAGCAGAGCACGATCCCCTCCTTTCAGAGACTGGGCCGCAGGGCAGTATTCCAAAATGATAATGACCCTAAACACACCTCCAAGACGACCACTGCCTTGCTAAAGAAGCTGAGGGTAAAGGTGATAGACTGGCCAAGCATGTCTCCAGACCTAAACCCTATTGAGCATCTGTGGGACATCCTCAAACAGCAGGTGGAAGAGCGCAAGGTCTTTAACATTCGCCAGCTCCGTGATGTCCCCATGGAGGAGTGGAAAAAAAAAAACTATATGAGAAAATCTAATTGGTGCAAAAGTTCAAGAACCATCCCTCAAAACACAACGAGGTAGCAGGGATGTTGGGAGTCTCCTTATTCTTCACCATAAGGGGTATAGGGTAGTGAGGACCTTATCCTTAAATGGACACACTCGGCTCGTTGTGTTTGTCGGTGCGGTGGAATAGGAGGACTCTTCAGATTGTGTGAAGGGAGGAGAGGTGGATCCAATCTTGGACCTCAGGAGACAGAGGGGAGAATTTGTGAAAGTGGAGCAGACCCCCTGATGCTATCTGGATGCCTATGTATCTTTGTTTTCAGGTGAGAGGCTAGAGAGCACCATTTAAGGATAAGGTCCTCACTACCCTATACCCCTTATGGTGAAGAATAAGGAGACTCCCAACATCCCTGCTACCTCGTTGTGTTTTGAGGGATGGTTCTTGAACTTTTGCACCAATTAGATTTTCTCATATAGTTTTTATCTACATTATTTAGCACCTAATGAACTCTGTTGGCACTTAATCTATGGACTTTATTTCATTCCTCTTAATTCACTCTTCAGTATTTATTTATTTATTTATTTGATATTGATAATTATTACTGTGTGTTTCATGATATATTTATGTTTGTTTATTTATTTTGATATTTATCTACACACATTTTAGCACTGGATGCACCAGCAGTTTTGCATTTAATTTATTTAAAGGCACAGTGTGTTTGTATTATCTATTTTTATCACTGTATATTTATGAAATATCTTTAGAAATATTTTTAGCACCATTTATATCATATAATTTTTTGACATCATATTTATTCACATCACTTTGGTGCGGATTAGCGCAAAATCACTATTTTATTTATATATAACACACAGCCACCTAAATTCAAAAATGTTTATATTCTCAGACTACAAGTAGAGATGATCTGAACATACCTGAGTTTGGTTCAAGGCAGGTTTGTTGAACTTTACTGAAATGCAGGTGCCGATTTTAACCCCACTAAAGTCAATGAGAGCCAAATGTTTAAAACCAATAATAGTTTTCTAGGTTAATAGGCAAGGGATTGTCAAAGAAATGGTATGGGGGTAGAGGCTGGGCCTTTGACTGGGGGACATGTACAAAAGCAAAATATTTTTTTTTTTACATTTCTATTTGGCAAGGAGCAGGTATTTTTTAATAATGATTAAATTATGACATTAAAAATTCAAAATGTATTCAAATAACAAGCCTGGAGGTGTCCTTAACCTGCCTGTGGAGTGATGTCTCTGTACAATATATAACCTAATGCAGCAAAACTGACGTTTCAGACTCATGCACACAGTACTAATGTTTGCGCATCAGCATTTCTGGATGTAATATCAGGCATTTGTGTTACACATATTTGTGTGTACATGCTCAGTCACGAGTACAATACATCCTTTATGGCAAAATTGAAAACTCAAAATATGTATGCGCAGACAGTATGTATATATTTGCTAGATAATAGGGGTAACCAGTGCGCTCAACCAAAAACTATTAAATCAAATAAGGAGAAAAATGGAAAAGGAAAGCAGCCAACATATAAGTGATCTCACACTTGTAAAGGTAAAATTGAATGAAGAGGGTATGTGGCGCTAACCCTTAAGTAAATCAATAAATAATCTAAAATGACCAGTTTGCAAAGCTCAGAGTATCCGAAAGATGAGTGACCTTTCACACAAATAGATATATAAAAACATAAAATAATGAACTAAGTAGATAAAATTCCTTAATAGCAATACACATAAAATATTGAATAAATATAAGACGTGTGTAAAAAATGAAAAAATATTCAATAAAAGTGATGGTGCTAAAATAACCGTGCTGAAATAAATATATGTGCTGAGGTAAAAATGATTATGGAGTAGGGTTAAAAATAGTGAACACGAAATCTTCTAGCAATAAAAGGTGCACAGTGCAACGTGCAAAATATGTGAATAGAGAACCAATAAAGAACCAATAAATTGGTTCTGAAAGTGCAAGGGAATTGCAAGGAAATTGCAAGGGGAATAAATGATTGAATGTGCAGAAATATCCAAAATAATGACAAAGTGACCATACAGATGAAAAGAGTGTGTCACTGTAGGTATGGTATAATCAGATGATACCAAAACAATAATATCGCTGAAAAAAATATATAAAAAATAAAAGTAAAATTTGGTGCACTACAAGTCCCAGCTTGTAAAGAAAAAATGGCGGAAAATAAACGATAAAGTCCACAATCTGGAACAATGAAGAGCATAAGGCTCTGGAATAAGTGAAGGTGAGTAGAAATATTCAGGAATCTTTGTGTTGATCACAGTGATGATCCGTGCAGGCAGTGCTCCGTGCTGACTTCAGGGGTGCACCCTACTAGTTCCCCCAGCCTCTCACCTCTATTTGCGGCCACTACAGGCCTAGTGGAGCAGATAGCCTCTAAGGTGGCAAGCCTGGTTACTTTACGGGTCCTCTTTCTTATGGGCTCCTATGGGCTCCTATAGGCTTCTATGGGCTCCTATGGACTCCTACTCCGATCCAAAAAGGCACTTTTCTTGCATCAGCATGGATGAACTTCCGGTCGCGGCCGCAAACCGGAAGTAGAGCGATAGGCACCTGACTTCCTTCCTTTATTCCCCTTGCAATTTCCTTGCAATTCCCTTGCACTTTCAGAACCAATTTATCGGTTCTTTATTGGTTCTCTATTCACATATTTTGCACGTTGCACTGTGCACCTTTTATTGCTAGAAGATTTCGTGTTCACTATTTTTAACCCTACTCCATCATCATTTTTACCCCCAGCACATATATTTATTTCAGCACGGTTATTTTAGCACCATCACTTTTATTGAATATTTTTTCATTTTTTACACACGTCTTATATTTATTCAATATTTTATGTGTATTGCTATTTAGGAATTTTATCTACTTAGTTCATTATTTTATGTTTTTATATATCTATTTGTGTGAAAGGTCACTCATCTTTCGGATACTCTGAGCTTTGCAAACTGGTCATTTTAGATTATTTATTGATTTACTTAAGGGTTAGCGCCACATACCCTCTTCATTCAATGTATTTATTTGCGTTTACTGGCACAAAATACTGACCAGGAAAGCAGATCTTTCTATTTTTTTCTGACATATTAGTGTTACATCTTTCACTTGGATGTTATAAGTTGAGTAAATATAGCTTGATAAAACAAAAACTGTGTCTGTCTTCATTTCAGGCAGCAAAGCAACAACATTTGATTATTTTAAAGGGGATGATTCTTTTCTATAGCCACTGTACAAACTAGTACATCACTTCATATAAGTTAGCTAAGTTTTATTATTAACAGATGCTGGAGAGGGTGCAGCCTTACGGGTAATCTTATTCACATACTATGTATTAATCTGACTCTCTTCACTGGTTGATAAATCTTGGAAACCTTGAGTTACATAGTAAGCTGCTTACCACTTGCCTACTAGGCACTTTTAACCCCTTTGAGCCAAGACCAATTTTCAGCTTTCAGTGCTGTCGCACTTTGAATAACAGTCGTGTGGCCATGCAACACTGTACCCAAACACAATTTTTATAATTTTTTTTGAGACAGATCAAGCTTTTGGTGGTCTTTAATTATCACTGAGTTTTTTTTTTTTGATAAGCAAGCAACAAAAGACCAACATTTTGAAAAAAAAGTTTTACTTAGTTTCTGTTATAAAATTGTTGTAAATAAGTAATTTTTCTCCTTCACTGATGTGCACTGATGAGGCTGCACGGTTGTGCACTGGTTGAAATATTGAAACCATCCTAAAAACTCACTATCCTCTTTTTCAGTATAAACATTCCATCTTAAGCTTCATGGGATAATTTTATTAAAAATATTTTGTCCTAAAAAAATAATGTCCCAATTGGTATAAATCTCAGTAATCTTAAGGTTCTTAAACCTCATAAACCTCACAATTTTCAGTTCCAGTAGTGTTAAACACACCCAATGTGTCAAACCTGCACTTGTTGATCATGTATATCATATTACTTTGTCTATTTTCATTTCTGTGATTTTGTACCATGCCAATATAGGAACATTCTGTGTTTGTTAAAAAAAAAAAGATACAATTAGGATTGGAGAGGGGACAACAAAATAATCAAAATCAGCCAAGCTGAGTCGCGCTGGATACATGAGCTACGCACTTTAACACCGTGGGGACATAATGTTGAATTTGACCTTAATTGGTTTATATCAAATTTTTAGATTAATTTTATTACATAGCACTGATTTTAATTGATTTTAAAATTGGTTTCTTATTTCATTACGCCATTGTCGGGTTCCTCCTAGAATTGTTCTTGAATTGATTTTAATATATTGTACTGTATTAATTTTTAGGTATTTTTTATATATGGAGTTCAAAAATAATATAAATGTCATGTTTATGAGTGTTCACCAATTGGTCATGAGATTACAATGTATTCTATGGACTGTCATTTTTATATATGTCCACAAGATGTCACTCTTTAAAAAACTATTTATTAGTGAAATATGTAGATCACTTGACCACCAGATGGCGTCTTTATGCCTTACATTGAGAAATAATGCTAATATTTATTTTTGTTTATTTTGTATTTGCAATACATAAAAAGCAAGTCCCCCTCCTTAATTTACTAATGATGAGATGTTTTTACAAGTTTTATTTAAATATAAGCAACGAGCTGCTGATACGGCACCGCCGCTGTGTTAATGCTTGGGCAGAATATAAAAGTGACACCTGACTCCTATACCCTTTTAAAAAGTCACGTGTGTTGTGACGCAACACGTCAGGGAAGGAGCCAGGTGTCGCCATTTTACTTCCGGTCACGGCCGAGACCAGAAGCACCGCTACACTTCATCGCTGATCGTTTTTAACTTAATTGTAAGTCTGCTATTTTGGATAGCAATAGGATGTGGGGCCGAAAGGTTAGTTTGGAGTCCAGGATTGCACCTAGGACCTTGGCGTGAGGGGACAAGTTGATAGTTGAGCCTTTGATATTGACAGAGAAATCAGGAGAAGTGGCACCTGGGGGAGGAAATATCATGAGCTCGGTTTTGGATAGGTTGAGTTTGAGGAAGTGATGTGATATCCAGGCTGATATGTCCGCTGGTAAGTTGGTGATGCGTGAGGAGACAGGTGGAGAGATAGATTTGGGTGTCATCAGCATAGAGATGATATTGAAAGCCACGGGAGGCAATTAACTGACCCAGGGAGGTGGTGTAGATTGAGAAAAGGAGAGGTCCAAGAACAGAACCTTGGGGGACCCAATGGAGAAAGGAAGAGGAGAGGAGGAAGTAGAGTTGAAAGTGACACTGAAGGAGCGGTGGGATAGGTAGGATGAGAACCAGCGAAGAGAACAGTCACGGAGACCAAAGGAGTGGAGTTTTTTGAGGAGGGGGTAGTCCACTGTGTAAAAGGCAGCAGAGAGATCCAGGGGAAGTAGTACAGAATACTGTCCGTTGGTTTTAGTCATTAGTAGGCCATTTGTGAGTTTAAGGAGAGCAGTTTCCGTGGAGTGTTGAGGGCGAAATACAGACTGAAGAGGATCAAGAAGTTTGTTCATGGTCAGATGGTCGCTCAGCCGGTTGTAGACCACTCTTTCAAGAAGTTTGGAGGAGAAGGCAAGTAAGGAGATGGGGCATAGGTTGTTAAGATTGGTGGGGTCCAGTGATGTCTTTTTAAGTATGGGGGTGACTAGCGCATGTTTTTGAGAGTTTGGGAAGATGCCACAAGAGAGGGAGAGGTTGAAAATGTGAGTTAGAGGGTGTAGAATCAAGTCATAGGGTTAGCGTAGCATTTGCGAGGGAGTAAAATCCAGGGGGCATTTGGTTAGATGAGTGTTAAATAAAAGTTTAACAACCTCGTTAATACTAGCAGGGTTGAATGAGGGAAGTAATGATTGTATCTGTGGACATGAGGTTTTGAGTGGGGGAGGTTTCTGAGCATTGGAGATCTCCTCATGAATTGTATTAATTTTATTTTTTAAGTCATTGGCAATCTCCTGGGCAGTGAGTGAATTAGAGGGTGAAGGCAGTGAAGGACAGAGTAGAGTGTTAAAGGTAGAGAAGAGTTTACGTGGACTGGATACGAAGGTGTTAAAGAGTGGGATAAAATAGGTCTGTTTGCCAGTGTGGAGGCAGGAATAGTATTTTAGGAGGGCAGATTTATATTGTTTAAAGTCTTCCTGGAACTTAGTCTTATGCCACAGACACTCAAGAGCGTGGCTATGTTTTCTGAGACTTCTGGTGTCGTCTGTTTGCCAGGGTTGTAGCGGTTGGGGCCTGATTCTGTGTGTAGTAAGGGAGGCAAGCTTGTTTAGGGAGGAAGACAATTAGCTGTTGTAGACCAAAGTGGCTAGGTTGGGGCAGGACAGGGGTGACATTTTGTCATAGAGCTGATCAGTAGCAGAGTAGAGAAGAGGAGGGTTAAGGTGGCAAACGTTTCTACGGGTAACTGTTAGGTGGTTGGAGAGAGAGGAGGTGGAAGACAGGGAGAGAGCAAAACTAATAAGGTGGTGATCAGAGAGTGGGAGAGGAGTGCACAGATAGGAGAAGACAAGGTCAAGGGTGTTGCCGTTGGAGTGAGTAGGAGCCTGTATCCATTGCTTCAGGTCAAGAGATGAGGTTGGACTGAGAAGTTTAGAAGTAATAACAATGTTATTATTAACAGCAGTGGCACACGGGCGCCACCCCCTCTCTCCAGCCACCCCCTCTATGACTAATAGATAGATTCGTGCATTGCATGAATCTATCTATGGCCACCGTTGCCACCCCCTATTCCGGTGCCCAGCCCCTTTTCGGGCACAGGGCACCTGAATTACAGCAGGGGTGTTTTGAAGCACCTGTTTAGAGCCATAGGCTATAATAGGCGTCAAAAAGGGTGACCTGTGAGCACCATGCTGGGCACTCGCAGGTCACTCAGCTGTGTTAGAAAATCGAATGAATATTCGCTTTCCTAATACTAAACCGCCTCTCTGCCAATCAGGTGCTCAGATCTGTTACCCGTCTGAATTAGATTGGCTGAAACGTCAGGCACTGTGATTGGATGCCAGGTGTCCAATCATAACAGAGGAAGGGAAGAGAGGACGGGAGAAGACATCGAGGAGCATCAAGGAGCTGTCCCACCGAGACAGGTAAGTGCAGGCGGTGGGCCAGTGGGGGGCACACTGGCAGCATTTGATATGGCACAGTGGGAGCAATTGATGGGCTCAGTGGCGGCAATTGATGGGCACAAGTGGCTGCATTTGATGGGCACAAGTGGCTGCATACGATGGGCACAAGTGGTTGCATTTGATGGGCACAAGTGGCTGCATATGATAGGCACAAGTGGCTGCATATGATGGGCATAGGATGCATTAAGGTGACAAAAACATGAGGGTTTACAACCCCTTTAAGGATAGAAGCCCCAGCAATGTACTCCCCCAGGAACGTGCTGACCCCTTAAGGGTGCTAAAATTTATACTGTTATAAGGGTGCTACAGCAATAGCAAGCAGATCCCAGTTTCATTTAAAGGTGCAAGATGTGGTTGAGCTGACACATACTTGTGGAGGGACAGATAAAACATGTTCAGATGATGCAGAGCTTGAAGTGCATATCACTTGTAGAAATAATAATAATGGTTGATTTTATTTTATGTGTGTATTTGTACATCCTCTGCATTATATATTTATTCAATCTGCCTCCTATTCCTGCGGTTGTAATATTTTATATATATTTTTAGAATAAATCTTTCAGACTTTTTATTTATGTTTTTATTTTTAATATCATTCTTTTTATATCAATTTTATTATGTATTGTTAATTTTTATTGATCCACAAGATGGCGCTTTCACAGGCTGAGTGTTTTTTTGCTGGGGGAGGTCACTCTGTGTGTTCATGATTAGTATTTGGAAGTACCTGTCTTTTACAAATAAACTTATCTGAGGTAGTTTTACACTTTGTGGGCCAATGTTCCTTTTTAATGCTTATGATGCCTGATTGAGAGCTGAGGATCGTAAGTGGAATGGATCTGATATCTGGCAGCGTATTTTGGGATATTGCTGAGCTTCTCACGTGGCTTTTTTATAACATGCTGTATTGGTCACTTTTATACCGTGGATCAATACCATTTGGTAAGAGGCTCTTGAGTACTTGGTAGAGGGCACAAGGTGTTCATCATTCCACATCAATGTACATTTATTTCACTGGTGGATGACTGGAGGATTATTTGAAATACAATCAATATACAATAAAACCTTGGATTGCGAGCATAATTAATTCCGGAAACTTGCTTGTAATCCAAAGCACTCATATATCAAAGCAAATTTCCCCTTAAGAAATAATGGAAAATCAGATTATTAATTCCACAACCATTTATTCATAAGTCCTTCAGTTTATAGTCCACATTAAAATATTATAGCAATGTGATAGGTTGTGTAACCATAAAATGTCCATCCACAACTGGCAGCCTCCACAAGTGGATTGGAAGCAAAATCCAGCAAGAGCTACAGAGTATAAAAGAGAAGTGCCTCTGCAAGACAAGCAACATTTTTTTTATAAATCTTACGTTGATAAACCAGAAATGTATTAAAATACAAGTAGCGCCATGTCACTACTGAGTATAAAAGAGAAGAGAGGTGCTTCTAAGTGTAGTAATATGGTTACATTTAATGAAGGTACAACATTTAGCAACTCACATGGTTGATGATTAAAAGAGGCAAATCTAAGTATGCAGACATCTGGGGAAAGCTGCCCAAGTAGACCGACCTCCTAACCGCCAGCTACCACTGCTGTTAGTCTGCAATCGTGACCGCGAAGACTACCTTCAGTAGAGCGATCTGAAAGTGAGGCTTGAAGTGCTCGTGGAGTGCAGCATGGAAGGGATGACGTTGATGGCGGTGCAGAGGATAGTCTGTGTGTACAGTTTTGCCTCAGATGCCTGCAGTAGATGTACCTGTTTTAATCATCAACCATGTGAGTTGCTAAATGTTGTACCTTCATTAAATGTAGCCATGTTGCTACACTTAGAGACACCTCTCTTCTCTTTTGTACTGTATATCAAGACATCGCTCATTTATCAAATCTAAATTTATAAAAAAATGTTGCTTGTTTTGCAA